>JALIZH010029647.1:0-16854 GCA_030522465.1 Rhipicephalus appendiculatus | reverse complement strand
TTACTTATTAGGGTCCTAATTAGAATGTGTCAATTAGCATTGTCTTACCAATTAATTTTCTTGCTTTTGAGTTTCGCTTTGTGTATCATGAGCGTGCTTCAGTCTTGCGCTGTATCTGTGCGTCTTTCGGAGTGTTCCGTCTTTTTTGCGCTGTTCACTCTTTCTTAAGTATGAACCGACTCGCCCAAACATCCGTATTAGCAAGTATTCTAGTTGATCGTGATGTGGCCACCAGCGGCTACCTTTGACAAGATCGGGCGGATCGCCATAGAGAACTGCCATCGGCCGATCGAGATTTATTTTTTTAGGCATTTATAGTTGGGGTAAATGCGCTCCTCCTTGCCGTTAGAATGTATATTCTTGGACACAAAAAATCAAACAATTTGTTATACTGGAAACTGTTTTTAACCCTGACCGATATTGCATGTTTCTAGGAGTATTGCTGAGCTTTTTGAACGCGTACCTTATCAGCCACAATAAGAAGCTGCTTCTTGCTCGAAACATGTAGTAAGGCTGGAATGCCTGAATCAACCTTGCACAAACATATTGGACATTTTGGTCACCAGAATGACAGGCTTGTCTTGCGTTCTCAATCTACCCCTTGGTAGATGCCAGTTGTGTTATGCTGCCCTCCCCAACTCCCTTTCTCCCGGAGCAAGTGGAAATCCTACGCCTCCGGCATAGGGTGATAAATGACCGAAGTTAGCCAGAACGAAAATTTGTGCCCATAGCTGAGAAATAATGTGGACAATGGTAAAATATCAGAAACAAGTAGGATTGTCAATAGGGCGTGTTGGTGAAGGATTTATTATTAAGAAAGCGGTACCACGAAATAAGAAAAAAAATACTTAGTAATTGTGTCGGGTGTTCCTTAGAGATTTGTCTCAATTCTTTCCGCCGTTTCCATAATGATGTATAAGAAACAACATTCTTTAGTCTATCTAATCGTGTACAAGTCATCTGGACGTATTATTATAAAGGTCATTTTCGCAGTTGTTGCACCGCATGAAAGACGTCGGGCAGTGGATACGGCCTGAAAGACTTTGACGAATGACAGATCATTATTTCGAACTGGAAAAGACTGACGGTCTCAGAAGTTACACCTGCCATCGAAGTAACGTTGCCCTTATTTATACCTTTTATTAGTATGTGACACTCTCATGGGTTCTGAATGATAGAATATTCCTAGCTCTTGTAGCACTTCCAAGCCGCTTATGAAATGGAATGTAGTATAACAGGTATATTTTTTTTTTCGAAAATTAAAATCTATCCATTTAGAGTTGTAAGCGCTCTAGAGTGTTACAGTGGTTTCACCAAAATTACTACTCAATTTGTTATTTTTTACTCACGCCTACGGCCATTTGAACACTACACTGCTGTGACGCTTCCTTGCCATTTCTTATTCGCAGATCAGCCTACGTTTGCAACAACTTAGCTCGCCGGGTACCATATCGATAACATCTATCGTGGGGTCCTATATCGTAAGTAAATACAATCTCAGCCTGAAATCCCGCTTATTACAAGTTGCATTCCTAGGCAACCGAGTATTACGTTCACCGATGGAACAGCGATGCAATCTCCGGCACCGAAACGCTCGAGAAGCTAGCGCACGCCTCGAAACGGAACGACGCAATGAAAAATGCAGACGGAATCTTTTTTGGCCACAGCGTAAGTGCGATACCCAGCTCTCTCACTCTCCAATAACGCGTAGCTAAACTCGTCTACTCCACTCAGGCTGAGACCATTAGAAATATTTGACACCAGCTGCCCATTCTGCCGCTACTGGGCACCACTCTTTCCACTTGGATGAGAAATGTCCGTTAGGAGCTCGCCGATCACATTCGTTGCTGATGTTTCTACAAGCAATTCGGCTTGTCGAGCGACTGTGACACTCTGACGTGTGTGTGCCTGCGTTTTTACCTCTTTCTCTCTCTCATTATTTTCTTACACACCTTTCTCACTCTCCTTAATTCTTCCCCAGTGCAGGGTAGTAAACATGATAATTATCTTCCGGTAACCTCACTGCTTTCCACATAACCTTTATATTTCTCTGGCTTTAATTGCCGAGTTGGTACTGATGATGTTTCAGCCAGGGATTAGCGTGGCTGTCCACCAACTTCTGTACCTGATAGCCTCTCTGCAAGTTGCAAATTTCACCACGAAACGTAGTGCAGTCTCAGGCAGAAACGTCAAAAGAGCGCAGGTGAATGCTTTATTTACTGTCCGCAGTCTTTTGAGGAAGGCTCACTTTTCGAGACGCTCGTGTTGAAGCCCTTTTCTTCGTGCTACGTACGAGCCTCCTTCTTTTAACAGAGAAGCTGTAGCAGGACCATATGAACTCTTGTACATCAACTGCTGCATTTTACTGAGCGAATATCGGCAGCGTTGACTCGACGAATGCAAAAAATAAATGTCAGGATCCCATCAGGAATCGAACCACAGCATTCTGCGTGACAATCAAGTATTCTAGCAACAAGCCATGCCAGGTCTCGGAACTGCTTTTCAAATAGACCCTAATGTTCGATAAACGTCAATTGTGGTTGCAGTTGTGGTTGCGAAACGTCAATTGTGGTTGCGAAACAAGAAATGCATTGCAATGGCATTTTCTATAAAGTGGTAATGCTTGTCTCTAATTGTCTTTCTTTTCCTTAGGCGAACTGTTGTTCAGTGGGACGGAAAGAAACTCAGTACTGACCACGTGGGTAAGAACTTAGGTGCCCTCCTTACGTTGTGGCATGTTTTCGTCGTGAGTGAGTTCACCACCGTTTCAAATTTCCAGTCGAAACGCTCCAGAAGATCATAGTTTGACGAAAAGAAAAATGTCATGCGCAGTTTGCGAACACCAGGTATGTGAGGGGCCAAGCATCTTAGGGTCTCGGTTTGTCGGTGTGTCATGTTGTCGTCACGGTCTATCGTAAACGGTTATGCGCCACAAAAAATTAAGTCGGACAACTAGCCACCGGTCGATACTATGCGTATTATGAGTTAAAGGCTCGTCGTTACTGCCTAAAACGTATTTGACTTAGAGTGGGGTCAGAATCCCCGACGAAATTCTTGAAGTAGCTAAAATTTTCGTATATATGCCTCTGTAACGCGTTGGACAGACATGCAGTGGCTAGTAGGAGTAGCGGGATTGGAAAACACAGCCAAAGATGGCAATGAGTTCGGCGGAATGACGAAGTTAGGAAGTTCGTAGGGATAACATGGAATCAGCTCGCACAAGTTAGGTAGATCATTGGGTGAAGTCTTTTTATTTTAATAAACGCGTTCAATGAGAGGTTGTTGCCTATGTGTGGCAACAGCCACTCATACACACACGCTCCCCCTCCTTTGTTTGGATGGAGGAGAGGGTACGACGCATATACACGCTAGCACTGAAGAAATCAGTTCTAGCCTTGAAGACAAGTCTACTTGTCGAAACGTCGGCTCGAGCACACAAACCCTGTTTACGGATTTTTGTGAATGGCATTTTGCGTAAAAGGACACACGAACACGAAAGGAAGAAACCACGAGACTGGCGCAGACTAACAACAGAAAGTTTATGGTCAGAAAAACACACTTATAAAGAAAAAAGCAGACACGTGGTTATGATTACAGGTTGGCGGTTAAATAATCTATCTCAAGTTTATGCAAGTTCACCGATGGCCTTGCCACACACATGTCACCGGACTTGTCAATGTGAAAAGCCTCAACAATCTCTCGCGTGGTCCTATCCTTGAGCCTCGACAACACTTTTGTTTCATTCAGTAATGGATGACACTTACATTCCTTGCAATGCAGGCAGAGATGAGACGAAGGCTGCCCTTTCAACGAATTCCTATGGTCCATTAATGGACTTAGGAATTTAATGGACCATAGGAATTCGTTGAAAGTGCAGCCTTCGTCTCATCTCTGCCTGCATTGCAAGGAATGTAAGTGTCATCCATTACTGAATGAAACAAAAGTGTTGTCGAGGCTCAAGGATAGGACCACGCGAGAGATTGTTGAGGCTTTTCACATTGACAAGTCCGGTGACATGTGTGTGGCAAGGCCATCGGTGAACTTGTATAAACTTGAGATAGATTATTTAACCGCCAACCTGTAATCATAACCACGTGTCTGCTTTTTTCTTTATAAGTGTGTTTTTCTGACCATAAACTTTCTGTTGTTAGTCTGCGCCAGTCTCGTGGTTTCTTCCTTTCGTGTTCGTGTGTCCTTTTACGCAAAATGCCATTCACAATGCAATACCAACTCGCCCAACGCTCCGTTCTTCTAAGCTATATTACGGATTTTTTCATCAGAACAGACATTGGTAATTTAAATGCGAGGGCGTTAAGAAAAACTGACATTGGATGTGTTAACCCGATGAATGCAAAGAGTAAAGATCAGGATCCCAGCAGGAATCGAACTCAAGCGTTCTGCACGGCAGTCAAGTACCACAGCCCCATGCCAGGTCTCGAAACTGCTTGGGAAAAAACCCTATGCAGGCGTAATGTTGGGGAAATGTCAATTGTGGTTGAAGTGCTGGCTATGTAATTTTATAAACATTACATATGTACTCCTATGATACAGGCGTCACGCCAAGTTAACGTCAACTGTATACTTAACCCTTTCAGACGCCACCTATGAAGAACTGTCTGTAAATGGGTCAAAACAATACAATGTTATTTCAAGACACTCAATATACTATTGCAACAAAAATAATGTCATAATATGTTCGTTTATGTGTGTTATAGTGACTTATTCTAATTAAGTTGTAATTAAATATCTGTTTATCCTGAAGTCATTCATGCTCTGTTTTGGCATAAATAGAATGAAATCTGGGGCTAGAAATACAGTACAAATTCGTTTTTCGTTATGTCCATTTAGAGCCAAGAAAAAGTATACTTTTAGCATGGCTCGCAGGACGCGGCTCATTGAACGACTCGTCGAACGGGGTAGTGCCTTCAGAAAATGTGATCATACGCAACAGCACGCTGTGAAATGAAGTTAAACGAAGACAAATTATTATGCAGGAGGTTCAATCTATCTGAAGCTCAATGTATCTCGCTCTCTCTTAGCCCCTAGTTGATACAAGGAGCGAAAACAAGTCATGTGCACAATTGTGTAGATAGCGTCTCAAAGGGTTAAGTGCCATTCACTGATGTTCGCCTACGTAGCACTATCCAGGGCTACCATCCTCGCAAGCACAAGCGCTACATATCAGCTTACACTTCTAGTGTTTGTAATACTGATGTTTCTGTTGGTATCGTTACAAAACAGTAGTGGTGGTGGTAAAATTTTATTGTCCACAGAAAGGGTACTAAAGGACTCTTGACAAGGCGCCAGGTGTAGAGGGCACCTCCCACGTCGGGACAGAGAGCCCGAAGCTCTCCGCCGCCTCGCGAGTCTCCTGGACAGCCCGAAGTTAGTCTTCTAGTGAAGCATTTTTTAGCATTTTATCCCAATGTTTCTTTTATATGCGTAAGCGCCACTCGATGCACGCCCAGGTAGCATGTGGTTCAAGTCAACACGTTCAGTACACTCTGTGCACACATCTTGTCCGTGGTAGTCTGGGTCGATGTGCTTCATGCGCCAGGGGTTAGGGTAGAGAGTTCGTCTGAAGCAAGCGCAACGTGACCGGCTGGCTGCGCGTCAATTTCGTATCCGGGTGGAGGAACTCTCCTCTGCCTAAATAATAGTGCTTAGAGAGGTTGTTATAAGTGAATAATGTATTCCTGAACTCGATATATGGCGTAGCGGGAAAAATCGGAGTAACGCAGTCGATGAGTCATCGCGCCGCCTCGTTTGCAACTGCTTATATAAAACATATGCAACTGTTCAACATATATCTATGCGTACAGCATTTGTATATATATTTAGTGTCATTTCGTAACGTCTCGGTCAATAAAAAAAATTACACCATAGTCCCCTTCCCTACGCATGCTTCGCATAGCATGGATTCCCATGGTACGTGGGATCTGCCGAAGTTTTTCCGACAGGCTTTTGTATATGTATATGCACCTCTTGCAATGCCTTGTTTTTTCGAATATCTGATACCTCGAAGGTGCCGTTTAGCGTCTCTTAAGCCTGCTCTTGGGCTATAGATCAGTGCTTTTTCTGCCATGGTAATGTGGTCTACAAAGCCCAAAGCTGGCCAACTGAAGCCATCTCAAATAAATAAAGCGTTTTCATTCCATTGTAGCTATACAATGTTGTGTACATGCAGGGCTGGCTTTCGTGGGACAAATGTGTGCATACTTCAAGACCTCGCTGGGAATGGACACGCCGGGATCGTTCTCGGGGCTGCACACAGCAGCGCATGAATTGGCGCATCTGTAAGTGCCTCAAGGCGATGGCATTCCCGAGCAAGACTGATTTGGGCGAGTTGGTACATGCTTAGCTGGGAAAAAAACAGCGCAAAAAAGGAGGAGGACGCAGGAAAACAGAACACTGGACTAGCGCTGAACTTACAACTGACCTTTTTATTACACCAACCGCTTCGTTTTTACAGCGCACCAAACTGCGCACACCATTCCAATCAATCATGATGCTTTTGATTTGGAGGTTTTGAATGTAATGGTGTACGTGGTTTGGGGGCGCTGTAAAAACGAGCGGTTGGTGCAATAAAGAAGTCAGTTGTAAGTTCAGCGCTCGTCCAGTGTACTGTGTTCCTGCGACCTCGTTCTTTTTTGCGCTGTTTTTCCCCAGCTAAAGATGGCATTTCATGTCGGTGAAATTGCTCTACAACACACGCGTTGTCTTTTCATGGCTGTCGTCACCATCTTCATCTTCATCATCTGCTTTTCAAGACCATGTTGTCGATCGCATTCAATACAGAAGCTTATAATGGCTAATCATAACTAAAATCCTTATGCAAGCCCACATGCAGTGCCCCCTCAGAAAGCGGGCCTTTATGAGGAGGTCTGCAGTAATCGCCATTTCGTTAGTGTAATTCTTTATTTAACATATACGTTGACGCTTCAGGCGTGTTTACGAAGTGTCTTTCATTGGCATAATCGCTGCCGCATCAATTTCTATTCCCATTCCCGCAAGATCGCAGAAGTGATTATTTGCGGTGAAGCTAGATATCATAATAGCTAAAATTACGCTGCGTGTTTTTCAAAATGTGCCTCAATTTTTAACACAAAATTGTTTTATGCCGGGGTCCACCAAGACTTCAGTGACGTATTTCCTTCACGGATATGACGTTGATAAAATGAACGCTAACAGATGAGAAAGAAAAAAAAACATAAGAAAGCATTCCGCCATTGGGAATCGAACCTAAAACTCCTCGGTTCGCGGTGATAAGCACCTGGTGCTCTATCGACTGAACTACCGAGAGAAATGCGCGTTCCTCAACAAACGCGCCTTATATCTCTCACACATTCTCTCTCGCACGCTGCTCTCTGTTGGCGGGGCTAGGCGGGCCGGCCAGGGCCGCCGTCTGTGAGCGGTGGAGTGAAGTAGTGCGTCATTACACTTTACTGGTTAAAGTAAAGTATGGCCTCCGAGATTGGCAATATTGGAGGCCATGGTTAAAGCGTCTTGATACCAGCGAAGAATACTGGCCATGCTAGAATCGGGGAGTCGCCCTACACGCAGTTACGTTCTTTGCTTTTCGCTTCGCGTTAGCTTGTGACGGCTCGTTATCGGAGTAGTGCAGCTTCCACATGCACCACCAGTGTTTCTCCGCCACCAACTGCTTCGAGTGCGATAGCGCCGGCTAATAAAGCTGCTGCAAAAAGCGCCACAGAAAGGCAATGATGTCAATGGGCGAATGGCATGTCTTCATGGAACTAGACAGAGGCGAGCGGGTCGTGGAACACCTGCGCGTGTTCACGGCTCGAACTACGAACCTCTGCTTCGCGTGTTGCTGTAGCACAGTGGGGTAGTGTATACATGAGCACGGGCGCAGCTCACCGTATTACTAGGGAGTGTCACGGGGCTGTTTCTCTCCTTAATTGGCGACGCTTTGAAGAAGTGCATATCGAGTACCAGTGTTTATTAAGTGTTTGTTGATGCCATCTTTGCGTCGGCTTCACAACGCGCTGTGTTCAGGTATATGTTGACAACTTCAGCTACTACAATTGTTAAATCCCAATCATGGTCGTTAATTGCCGCGATGGAGATTTACCACTAGACGTCAACGTGGGTGCATTCACGTCAAGTGGTGCTACAGCGGCCAAACACCAAGAGACGCTGTACAAGCTCTCATATATCACTACACAATAAGGTCTACTTCTGTGAATACACGTTTCACTTTCGCGTTATACCGTTACCTACGACGGAGATATCAGCCTTGTCTTTTTTAAATGCCAATGCATTTCATAGTCGGGCTATGTCAGGCATCCGGCGTTGTGCGGCGTTGGCGTTGTCCGCGGCAGGTGTTATCTCTCCGCTCTCACTCCCTCTCCCATAGCAGCAGCTGCGGGCGCGCATCCTCGCCCCTAGCAACCGGAGCAGGTGGTGCGGGCAGAGTAGCGGAGAGTGAGTGGAGAGGGAGGAGCGCGCTCTGACGCGTGAGGGCGCTCGCATCGCGGGAGCTCGGCGGAGCTATATATGAAAAAAAAAATAAAAAAATAAAAATAATAAAAAAACACAAAAAAAAGCAAAAAAAAACAGGCGCTGCGCCGTGCTCCCGACCGGGCTGCAGAAATTAGGCGCCTTTTCCTTCTTCGAACCACAACCACCATATATAAATGGAGTGAAGCGGGCACGAAATGCATTCGCATTTCCTCACGATTCCCTTCGGGGAGGTGGGGGGCATTTTTTTACTTGTTGCTTCCTTCAGCAATCCATAGGTTATAGGATAGTCCACGTTTTGTGTCCTCCAATTCTTCATTATTACTTCTTAGGTTGAACTCCAGCCACGACGGTGAACGTGGCTCGGCGAGGTGCAAAGCCGAACACCAATACCTTATGCACGCCTTCGAAGGAGGAAACCAAAACTACATGTTCTCTTCATGTAGCATGACCGCGATTCATGAATTCTTGCGGTGAGTACGTGTACTTTAAAGAATGAATGGTCTCCTGCGAAGCACGTTTCGTGATACCTTTGGAATTCCATGGATGAAATGTGTACATCCGGCCTTCGCCGCTCATAGTGCCGTTCATTGCTTGCAGTTCTTTGCTCTTTAGTTTTCTTGCTTTTAATTTTCAGATCCCCCCACTAGAGCATTCTGACTACAAAGTATATCAGTGCCATTCTTTTAAATGCGAAGCATTTTCAGCCAACTGTGGGCACTTTGAGCGTGTCTATATACGTATCTAGCTATCTAACTATCTATCTATCTAGCCGCCTAAGTATGGGTGCTCTAGTGATCACCTCTTCAACTTGGTGCAAACCAAAATTGGTATGGCAGGGTAAGAGAGTTTGAGGAATATGTCTGTCTGGTCCCGACATTAATAAAGTGAAAATCGTGTGACGTACATCGTCAGAGCTTTTCCTCCAGACACGTGTGGCCCATTCCCGTATACCACGGGCCGTGGTACGCGGATATGCGCCACAGGTGATTGAAAGTTTATATCTGCCCAAGAACGGTGAGGACAGACATTAGTAACTTAAATGTGAGAGCGTTAAGAGAAACTGAAATCGTCAGCGTAGCCCCTGACGCATGAAAAAATAAAAAAATCTGGATCTCAGCAGGCATCGAACCCAAAGCGTTCTGCTTGGCAATCAGGTATTCTACCACAGAGCCTTGCCAGGTCTTGAAGTTGCTTTGGAAAAATACACTATGCAGGCGTAAGTTCGGTGCAACTTCGAAGATGGTCGCAGTGCTGGCTATCTAGTTTTGTAAGAAAGCAATAAACATTATTTATGTAAACATATGGCACAGACGTCATGCCGGGTTATCGTCAATAGTGGTTCTAATGTTGACTCCACTTTTATACCACTCTAATAAACATTACATTTGTATTCATGTGATTCAGCAAGCTATATTCAAGCGTTACTCAACCATGGGGGAATACGCCAACGTAAGTTACGCGTGATATTCCCATCGCCGCACCGTAGAGCGCACTTCGTTTCGATAATACTGACGTCTCTGCTCTAACGTGAGTGCTGACATTATACAGACCATAAGTTACCCTGCGTAGCCACCAGTAGACGTCAGTGTAGTGGACGTTCCTGGTAAGCCCACGATGTGCACACAACTACTGCCCTTAACGTCGATCGACCTCATAATACTTGCCTCAAAGCCAAAAAAAAAAATCAGCATATAGACAGTTACTCGCTGGCTGCTTCGCATGATACCGATTCCCACGAGGAATGGGATCTGTCGAATTTTTTTCTGAAGCAATTTAGTCGAGGGTTCAAGCTCTCATCGTCTCCTCTTTCTTAGTCGCCATGTTGTTGAATAGTAAATACAAGTCAGTACCAACTACGCCAGATTTTAGTAATATTATTGCGATAGCAATTATATGGACAGTCTCGACGGGTTTTTGCCGTCGCCGTTGCCGTCGCCGTCATTTCGCGTATGAAGTCCAAATTGATAGATCCCCCAGCGCATCGTACGTTCTACACGCGGGTAACAGTGCGGGAGCGGGGGGCGACAAACGCGGCTGAAGCGGACATCAAACGAGCCGGCTCATCCACGTTGCTCCGAGGCGTATGCGATAAGACCCCCCCGCCTGTTCGACCAGCCGGGGAATGCTCAAGAAGAGAGGAAACGCCCCGCGCGTCTTTAAAGGAGCACTGACACAAAATTTCGAAGGCGAGATAATGAGTGAAATAGATGTATGTGGAGACATAGACAACGCCTACGAAATATCAAGGGCAAATATAGCCTAGAACATATTTAAAATCAATTTCAAAGTGCATGCCGCACGACTGAGCGAGATGCGAGCCCCTCGCGACGCCGACATCAACGCGGTAGCAATGTAAACAAACTACGTCACGATTTTGTGTTGGCTGGTTGTTGGTTGTGCCCTTGCGCTACCTGCGATTTCTTCCTCCGTGCCTGACGTCACAGTTCTGCGTGGTCACGTGGCCAGCTGCGTTTATCTTGCTACCGGAACTGCTCCTGACTAGCTCGGTGCTCTTTGAAACCGAAACTGCGACTGGGCGCTCTAAAAACGTCTGTAAATAACTAACCGTCGCGCACTTGCGCAAACGAGGTTTCCAGCCGTGATAAGTGGGTCGTAAGCTACCTATTGCAACAAAAAAAAAAAAAACAAGGTGCAAAATTTTTGTGTCAGGGCTCCTTTAACAAGCGCGGAAAGACGCGAGGGGGGGGGGTCCCTCATGCAGCCACTGCGACCTTTGGTTTTACGAACGCGGTCGTCGCTGGCGCACTCGTTATCTCGCAATCTCAGCAGCCGACAGCGGGCGACGAACAGTGTCCCTGGAGCGGTCGTATGCTCTTAAACGAGCATTTTGTAGAGTTTCGTGAGATCGGATCCAAAAGAGTTAGCTGCCAGCCTCAGTTCGAATAACATTAGAATTGGTTGCTATCGCATTCATTGCTTCACCCTTGCGGTGAAACTGTGACTTTTTTTCGCTAAGGCTCTGTTGACGCGATCTAGCACGCTGTTGGTTTACGCATTTGTACTGGGGACATTACGGGACGGCCTACCTACGATTTCTTTTCTTTACCTCGTTAATAATGTGCTTTGATACTCGACAATGCAGGCGCTCATTCAAGCCAATAGTGAAAGTTGTAATAAAATAGTTTACAAAAAAGGTTAGCGTTCTTGACGTAAATATGACAAAATTCATTCGTTACAGTGTGGGAGATTACCGTATATGGGATGTGAAGTGTCGGCGCAAGACGAAGTGTGAGAGTGTGTACGCTGGCAAAGAAGCTGGCCTTCTGACAACGTGACAAGGCTATTGTACTATCTAATAAGCAATCAAAAGTCACACGACTTATGCAATCGAAACCTAAAGCCATCCTCTCTCTGCTTTTTCTTTGCAGTCATTTGTATTGATCTTGCCTCCCCTTGAAGCTTTCTGCTGCATTTGTGGTGTTGTGCTGCCTCTGGAATAAGCACATTTCTAATCCAGTGGCAATGTCATGTGATGGCGTTGTCATGTGACGTCATCTTGATATTATAGTGCGGTCCTTTCTGACCACGTGACATTTAGGACCATTCATGTTGACGCCTACGCCTAGGGCGATTTTTCGCGCTTGGTGAGGCATCTAAAACTTTCGCTTTAGTACGAATTCCTGACGTCAATCGCTTTACAACTTTCAACATGTAATCAAATGATTGCTGTAATAATTTGGCATTGTTGGCGTTACCATAAAAGGCCATTTATTCAAATGCCAACAGTAGCTGGCGATGATTCCTTTGGCTTCCTTCTATCGAGAACAATGTTGCTTTCATCTATTACTAATTCAAAACAATTGTAGTATTTAATTATGTAAACTAGAATTGCAGTTCTAACGATGCCCTTTCACACAGGTCCGATCTCTCCTACTGCTTGACGGTAACTGCCACGTATCGGAAAGCTTATTTGCCCAAACACTTTCTTAAGAAAGAAGGGCCTTATCTAAATGGAACGCGGTACTGCAAGCAATTTTTCCCAGGCTACAAGAGTGTGTCTTATATTGCAGTAAGTTTACGGAAATCTTACACTTCTGCGTGATTCATTGAACCATAGAAAAAGGTCTGCAATTGGTGGTGGTTAGCTCATCGGTAAAAATTTGTCAGTTCAAAACATTTTTTTCTTCAGAACTACGTATAAGCTGCATGAGTTCTAGCACATCTAGCCATGTCCTTGCGACAATTCTTTAGGGCCCCTAAACCACTCAGAAGTCGAAATTTAGTTGTTTTATGGCAGTTGTGAATCAGTCTACAAAGAACACGTAGCTGTAAGAATTTTTTTGAAACGCTGCCGTATCAGTGGAGTTACACGCTTTTGAGGATCGAAACGTGGCGATCGCTCGTTTCGCTCTTCCCTTCGCTACCCACCGTTCGTAAGCTAGTATCCTCTCCTAAAGCCGCTTTTCCTCCTCGCCGAGAGCCCCTCCCACTCTCACGTAGCATGCGTCCATGGTGTCAGAACGAAATGTTCTGCGTTTCGGTTTCAGTTTCGTTCCGCAGCAAAAATTTCTGTTCCGAAACGAAAAAAAAATGTTCCGTAATGGTTCGATACGGTTTTTTATTTTTAAGAAAAAATTTGAACTTAAAATAACAATAAAAGCGTGGGATTTGTGGTACTGTTACTTGCGCCCCTTATACGGTAGGTCACCAACTTCGAGAAAACATTTTCTGGTTTTAATCCAAAAGTTATAATTACGTGTTTTGGCTTGTTAGGCTTACGTAAATTAAAATTTTAATTGATGAAATTGCTGTAAATGTAAAGAGTAAATTTTATTAAAATCAAAATGTGCCCAAATATGCATGTTGAGCCAACAGTCATAACTAGAAAATAGTTGCTGGGATTCAAACACGACTTGGCTGGTACCTAGGAAGGTCAATGTCCTGTGCATCTAACCTCCACGATCGCCACATTTCTAGGCTAAGGTGCGTTATCTTAAGAAGACTGATAACATTCATATTTGGCAGGTATGTTTTACACACAATTGGTCATAATACAAAAAGTTACCTCTCGTTTTCAAACATTTTGCTTGAATGCACAGTTCCACCTATAAAGAAATAGCACGCTAAATTTTATGAGAAGATATGTATTATGTAGAAGGAAAGCTATCAATGCTGGCGTCAGAGTAGGATGCCAAAAATCACGTTTTTAGAAAACGGTTTTAAAGATTTAAACCGAAAGTCCATGGTTTAAAGAAACATTCAATATGTCTGAAATTCACCAAGCTCGTGGCTTGGCACTTCCTTTGAAACGGCACAGTCTCATGAGCGAGCTCAAGCACGTACTTTTTAGGCGCAAAGCTCCTTAGGCCCGCATCCCGCCGGCGCCGCTGCCGCCGTCCAAGATCCCCGCCGCATCACCGCTCGCACCTCTCTCCCACTAGTCTCCCTCTTCCTTCGTCTCTGCCCTCTCCCCTCAAACCTGTGAACACGCGTTCCCGCCACCGAGCTCAGCAGACGCTCTCCGCCCGTGCAGCGCCAAAAAAAAACATTTCGCGTTAAGAATAAACTAGCGTTCTCCCTGTTCCACACACACACTCTGCTGCCATAAACGACTACAGTTTCCTCCATGCTTCTATCTCTTCTTTCCTCGGACAGTACAGCCACTGCGGATACGACCGTTTCTGCGAGTACTGGAAATACGACCTACCCGATGCGGACACCTTCAGCGAAAGCTCCTTTCGCAAGATCATTGGCATCAACCGAGACACCGAAATGACAATCTGCATCGCATCCTTGGAATGGTTAAACAGTTTCAAAATGTACATTGTCGTTTGCGTCCCATTTCTAAGGAACTTCGCACATCGGTTCTATTCATGCACGGAACAAGTGCTAGTTGTTTTTTTAGCTAGTTTTGCGTCTCCAGCTGACTCACATCCCCGTACTCCACAGCGGGTTCATGCTTGGCATATTGATTCCATAACTTGCGTTGGCGCTTCTTTTTCGTCCTATACTTCGCTATATTTCAAGGTGTACCGAAATTTTCCCCTTGAAAGGCCAGAACTAAGTCCAGGAGCTCGAAATGGCGTACGAAAAAGCACAGACAGCCGAGCGAAAACGCGCGCAACCTAAACAACAGAGTACCGCAACCATGCCATGGAAGCTTTAAAATAAATCGAAAACATCATCTCTCACCAGCTTCAAAACGTACTTAAGCTGCTTGGCAATAAATAATTGTATTCCAAGAGAGATTTATGACGAGATGGCAGGTGTTGTCGAACCAGAAACTTCACTTTTGGTTTCGGAAGCGTCTAGGAGGGTTTGGAAAAAATGGTTATAGTTTTCTAACGCCTGAAGATAATTACTTAATTATTTTTGTTAAATATTCTTGAATGCACGGGAAACTTGAAAATAATAAATAGAAAATCAGTTTTTTTTAAAAAACTGCGTTTTTGAAGGTGGTGGGAACCTGGGACAGGTGTAAAACATGTTCCCCACGTTCTTAAGAGGAGCGCAAGTAACTGTACAACGAATTTCGGCGAACTAGCGCAAACCAGTACCCTTCTAAGTTATGGTATTTAATTTTCTTAAAAGTGAATTACGGATTTTGTGAGCAGGCTCAATGCTTTGTGTCAAGGGTGTGTGCACGATCTCAGGAGCAGCCCGTCATCGAGCCTACTCTCCGATATGCGAGACCACTGTTCTGATAAAACGAACTTCAGCGTCGAGAATGCCCTCTCCATGCTGCCCTCTGTGACAGGAGCACGAAGGTCCACTCGTATTACTATAAGCATCTCTAGTTGCCACTGTTTTCGTTTTTCCCACGATTTCAACATATTTATTTTGGAGTTCCTGCCTAAGATAAGCGCTAATGCTGTACCCTGATATATTCATTATTGCTCATGTTGCATGGCCTAGATTGTTCCGGAGTGTCAAGATTTCCCGTGGACCAAAAAACGACAAAAATATTTCGGTTTCACTCCGGAACGAACTAATAGATGTTTCGGTTACGTTTTCGTTCCGGTCAGAAATGTTGTTTTTTTCTTTTTTCGTTTTCGGTTTTCGTTCCGTTTCGTTCCGACACACTGCCGTTGCGCCCTTCGAAACAGCTTACTCTTTCGGTTGCTGCGACTCCGTAAACTCCGTGCTTGTCGGCTAACCGCTATTGTTGCCGTGCCGGCCCGTGCTCCTACGAATCCTGTCGTTATGAACCCTGTGCTGCCCGCACGCCTTCAAAGGATAGGCAACATGATGGACCCGTATAATGTGACACACCGTGCCAGAGCACCTCCGCTCCATATAAGAAGCGGCCCTCACCGCCTTTGCAGAATGCGAACGGGTAACAACCAGTGGGTTCGCGCACTCGTTGTTGCCCGTTCCACACTAATGGCATTATCAATACAAGTGCATGTGTGGTCTATGCGTTACTAGTGAAAATACGGTGGAGAACGTGTGCTGCAAGGACAGCAAGACGCGCGGGAAGCTGCTTGCAGACAAACCGGATGACGTAAGGTCTTGCTCGACCACTGGCATCATCGCTTGCCGACAGTATCACACGTTCAACATGGTGACGTCGCACACGCCATTAGGGAGGCCGGAAAGGCCAGCAGTGGAAAAGCATTGTTGCTTAAGTTTGTGACTCACCTGTGGCCACTACATTATAGACTCGCCGACAGACACATTTCCTAGGGAAGCAGCCTACGAATGCTAATGGGTTGCAAATATCTTATACGTGGAAACTTTCGACAAGTACATGAATTGCTTCAACTTACATGAAACAACCATGTATGCTTGCTGTTGATGAATATAATGCTATGACTAGACTAATGAGCATGGGGTATTTCATGTGACAGACATTCTCGAATCAGGAATTTCAGTTTTCCGGTATCCCTTAAGTGAAATGCGCATAACTCCTGCGCCTTACCCGTACTTACCTACTGGCAAGAACCTGGAGCCTCACGAAAAGGGTCTTACTTAACTTGAGGAAAACGCAGTGAGCCATGGAAAGAAAAATGATAGGCAAGATAACCTCTGGTCGTAACGAGTAACAGACTGGATTCGATGAGAAAGCAAGTATGTGAGGGGGGGGGGGGGGGGCAGAAAGTTGGGTGTGCAGATGAGATTTTGAAGTTTGCTTGGATAACGTGGCTGCAGCAAGCACTGAACCGGGTTGATTGGAGAAACACGTGGGGACGGCCTTTGTCTGGCCGTGGGCGTAGTCAGACTGATGGTTATGATGTACGAGTAGCATCTACGCAAAGTGCGTCCCTTCCTATGGAATAAACTGTCAAACTTGGACGGGTCTCTTTAGGTATTATATTCAGTGACCGGATTACATTACTTTCTACTTCTTGTACTGGACTGTCTTGAAGACGGCTGCCCCCAGCAAGCATGGTACTATACTATACT
>JALIZH010029646.1:0-25144 GCA_030522465.1 Rhipicephalus appendiculatus | reverse complement strand
TTTATCACGATAACCTTGCGCCATGAAATAGTAGCACGGCGTAAGAAGCGCGCGACGTAACCAGTAGAAGCTCGAGTAAGATAACTTATTCAGTAATCGGTCTATTAGCGATAAAAAAGGAAAACTGCAGGCACCGCAATGGGCAAAGCAACAACGACACCATAGACGAGGTCAAAGTCTGCGTGATGAAGATAGAGGAAAAAGTCTGCAAGAAACTGAAGTTCCACTACTGCAGTCATCATGAATAACCGAAGCATATGGTCTCCAAAATTGTGCATTACTGTTAAAGGGGTAAACCTTAGTGTTATTTTCTCTGCATGAATGCTACTGTCGTCGAGAGTTTCGTTTGTACTGGTATCTATATTCCCTTTGAGAGAGCATCCAGTCTTTTTAATAATATAATTATTGGGGTTTAACGTCCCAAAGCCGCCATATGATTATGAGACACACCGTAGTAGAGGGCTCGGGAAATTTCGACCACCTGGGGTTCTTTAACGTACACCTAAATCTAAGTACACGGGCCTCAGGCATTTGAGCCTCCATCGAAAACGCGGCCGCCGCGGCCGGGATTCGATCCCGCGACCTGCGGGTCAGCAGTCGAGCACCCTCACCACTAGACCACCGTGGCGGGTCATCCAGTCTTTTTGGGGAATAAAGTTCTGTGAAGAAGAAGACGCGCGTCCGGTCATCAACATCGCCAACGCTCGGGTGCTCGTCTCGCTCGGCTCGCTCGCCGCGCGCTTCTGGTCGCTGGCATGTTTCTGGACGGTGCTCTGCTCTACCTCACCGTGTTGTGTTCGCAGAGTCAACACAGAAACGTACATCTAATAAACCTCTTCTCAGTTCTTTCATCATAAATTACTCGACATTTGAACGATTCGTATTCCAGTCATATCTCGTCATTGAGGGTTCTCGAGGCGTCTCTCTCCAAGCCTTTTCCCTCACCCTCCTCCCTCGTTCAAGGGGAGTTGAGTTGAACAAACTGTATTTGTCCAACGGTTGTTGCTACTAGTTCACCGGGACTAGGTTGCCAGGGATCTATCGCTCAAGGAACATCTGAGGTCCCTGGCGGTGGCCTTTTCCCGCTGTACGTCCCACTCCTGGTCTTCGAGGGTCTCGCTGAGGAGGGCGGCCTGCTATTGTTCAGCGAAGCGCACCCTGCTCAGGCCCGTAGCCAGGGGGAGGAGGGGGTGCCCTAATCCCCCCTCTCCCCCCGTATTCTAATGGAGGGGGTTGTTTTACCGAGAATGAATAATCAAAATATGGGTTTTTCACGGCTTTCAACAGGTGCCCTCCCCACCCGAAAATCATTTCTGGCTACGGGACTGGTCCTGCTGTTTTCTTCCTCCTTACTCTTGGCTTCTCTTTATCGTTTCGTTTGTACTACCACCAGGCGACGGGTGCAGCACGGGCCACAGGCGGTGAAGGTGGTAGGGGTTGGTGAAAGTGCCCTCCTGCAGCTGACTCATGTCAACCGTGTTGGGCCCTGTGCAGCCGCGCGTGGGGTTGTGGATATTTCTTTCGGTCCTTCCTGTAATGCCCAAACACCTCACGGTATGTAGCCGAAAACCCTTCAGCATAGCAATCGGCGTACCCCTGGTCCCTATAGTTTTTCAGCCGCGGCTTTGGTTGACCTAAAATTTCCTTCATTCATATCACGTGACATGATTATCTCACCTTATCTGCCTCTTCAGGTGACCTTAAGTAATGTGTACGTCCTACTGACTCAATTTGATCTGCACAACTACATAAACTCAACCCCATTTCAACAATAGATTTGCATGTGCCCTTTACGAACGTCATTGCTTGCCGCATCGTAGTGGCAGATGATGCAGCATGTGACCATTGCGGCAATGACGAAACATATGTCGTTGCCCTAAGTACTGCTTCCAGGGACAATCCCTCTCAACAGTGTTTGCGCGCCTAGACGAGCAACCGCTTTCTCAGCAATCAATTTTGGTATGCCGGAAGGATCATGCTTCACGCCAGAAAGCGACGAAGGCGCTGTTGCAGTTTCTACGAGCAACCCGCCTCGTTGAACGATTATGACCCTCCTGTGTGTGTGTTTGTGCGTGTTTCTACTTGCCTCCCTCCCTGTCTCATTCGTAGCTTTCTAACTTTTCTGTCTCCACTTACCCCTTCCCCAGTGCAGGGTAGCAAACCGGGAATTTATTTTCAGGTTAAAATCCCTGCCTTTCCGCATTACACTCATTTCACTCTCTCTTGTATGATGTCGAACCGAGCTAGTCGAGTCAGATATCGCGTCACATGAGACATGCACAATTGTGTATACTCCCGCGCATTAAGCGAAAAGGGGGGCAATCGATTCCGTATAATCTCGAGACTTTGACGCCAACTGACACCCTTGTAGTCAGGCTGCCTCGATACTGTCCGATACACTCTCGAAGCGAAGATGTTGCCTCGAGCCGATTTAAGCATCACTCACTCAGAGATTGTCGGATTTGAGTAAACGTAGCTCATCAGCATCGCAGTGCTAGCGCTCTAACACTGGTATACAGTAGCGATGCATCAACATTGCGCAATAACCTTCGGTGGCTACTGTCTCAGAAATTATAGAAAGAGCCCGTTTATGTTCATCTTCCTGTGGCTCAGCACGTGGCCGGCCTAGGATGTTACAGCAATGTACGAAACATGCCGCCCGCATCATTCCAACAGTTAGCGTTAAATCAAACTTGCCCGTTACGCAGGCGCACTCAGTGATCTCGCGTGTGATTCACAGTTATACGACCGGACTCATTTACAGCCCAATTTATATGCGACACGCGAAGAAGGAAACGATGACGTCCCTCGGCGTAGAGGCCCGTCGTAATTTCGGCTCCGTGAATGTGTACTGTTCGCCTTGATGCGTTCGCAGCCGGTTCAATGCTTTCAGTGAGAAGACGGCGGAAAAGGCAGTCTTCAGCGGGCCGAGACGGCTGATAAGGAAGACCCGCTCCTGCGGCGGTCATCATTTGCCGCCGGCTCGTGGGTTCCCCTTGCGGTCAATAATAATAAAAATAAAGATTGACAAAGAAAAAAAAAGAATACCTGCTCACCCGGCTCGGACTTATTTCCTGGCGGTGATTAGGAGTGAAAACTGCCGTCTTTATGTCTGCCGGTGGACCCTACGGCTTCATTAAGGCGGGATTCATTTTACATGTATGTTTGCATGTCGCTCTGTTCTTTTTATTCCGGTTCGGAGGCAATAGACAACGTAGTGGCAGAGTGGTTTTGCCTTTCCTGCCTTCAAATGGAAGCGTAAGATGGTACGAGGAGCAACTGAAGAGCTTCAGGGGGGACGGCGACAGACGCTATCACACGTGACCCGAAATGTTGGCTAGGTACGTCGTTCGTGGTGCTGTTCATCTCGTTATTTCACGCCGAATGTGTTTGTTTACCCAGATTTCCGTCTCTCAAAATAAGAAAAACAGCCTTTCCCGATTTTCAGTATTCATAGATTGCACGTGACGTCACGAAAGCAGCTTCTCGTTGCGCTAGTACCCAAATACGGTGACACGATTAACGCGTTGACGAAATTATCATATTTCATCACGAATGCTACGCTGTATGCGTTTGACGGTGCCAGATTTTTTGGCGAATGCCACTATTCTCGAGGCTTTGTTTTCGCGCAAGACAAGCGTGTCGTGCTGTCAAGTGTTTCTCCCCACGCTGCAGCTTTTAAGTACTCTAACACGGCGTCATGGGGCACGTAAGTTCTGTATCCATAGAATTGAGAAAATCGGACATGTAGTACATTCACGGACATACCAGAGAAGCACATCCTACTGACATCAAACGCCGCAGTTCGCGGGAACACACTAATGTCTTCGACCCATGGTTAACTCCTGCCTCTCACTAAGGCGATGCGTGTTCGCAGTACTTCGAGCTGGTCGCGTGAATGCGATGCAATACTAAGTCATCCATGCTCGATGCACAACAGGAATGTTAAACCATGCCCCGACGAGCTTGCTCAGCGCCTGTAGTGATTTGAGCACGAGTTCGATTCCTGGCGCCGCGTTCTAACGTAGAATAATGAGAATACTAGAGTGCAGTTCGACAGTGTGGGAACGTTAAATGCGAACCTAGTTTTAAGAATTTTAAGAAGGTTGCCGAAATTGGTCGCAAACACGGAAGCGTACAGAGTTCCTCGTGGTTCCTTTGGTATTAAAAGTGTCGTTACCTATTACACGAAATGATTCACACATCTGCAGAGCCGGTTCTTATTACATAATGTACTACAGCGTTGCATAAAACCATCTGGTGAATTATACCACGTTGCGGTCGATCACTCACCAATGCGCGGCCCCTGACGACGACTTGCGAGGACGCTTTCTGAAAGACGAAACGCAGGTTCGCCAAAACGGTCAGCTGAACACCGAATGCCAGTGGTGGCTTAAACGAGAGAACAAGCGGTAAACCAGCGCAGACAGTCAAGAATGAAAAAAAAAAAAGCAAAAAGAAACATGGTTTGCTTGTCTGGAAAAGCAAGAAAAAAAACTGATAATGTGCTCTTCCGAGAAAGTCCCATTCGTCTTATCTGCTATCTCCTGAAAGATGAGGAGTGAAATTCAAATGGCGTTATGTTTAGGTGCGTGTCAGTTCAGCTGCCTCGCTCTGCAAGAATGATATTGTATTGTAGCAACGTGCATCACAGGTGCTTAAATAAGTAGCAGGACACGGCTTCGGGGGCCCAACAAATCACATAAAAAGATTTTAGGTGGACGGTTGGCTAATATTCAGTACTGTCGTATTATTGCCAGTTCGGATGTGAACATTCATTTTCTGGATAGGCAAATTTATATCGAATTGAAACGCGATTCACACTTGCTACATCACCAGGAATATCTGGGTTAAAGCACCATCGCCAATCTCAAGAAGGTTGGCACGCAAAATTGTCAGTGGCTGACAACGAAGACATGGCGTCAACAACGAAAAACGTCCGCACGGCGATCACCCAGACATGACAGAACAGAGATAGGACGAAAATCTTAAAAGTCGTTTATTTCCAGAGTGCACAAAAACACTTCTTACGTCTTTAACTGCCTCGCGCAGCGAAACTACGTCAAAACTACCAGTGAACCAAGAAACCGTGCAAATCGAAACGGCACCATACGTAGACACCTAATCGACAGAGTTATGAACTGTTTTAAGCACAGCACGTGGCTTTACCTGGTCTAGCAATGGTGTGGCGTTATGAAATACGCAGAGGGGAAACAGCGGCTCTGCTTACGACACACTGCGAGTGCGAGGCTGCGCAAAACTAAGGAGTCTTAGCATCACTCCTGCTCAGTAAGCTTTCTTGAGCAGAAAAGAGGTTTTCGCTCCAACGCCGCAACAATAACAGCAGCGATGAAGTGACAGTATGCGTTGCAAGTGCACTATCTAAACACTGGTCAGTTCAACGTTCTCGTAAACACCGGAGCTTACTAAGCAATCTTCGAACAGACACTGGTCAGTTCAACGTTTTCGTGCGGCAGCTTGAAATACAATCTTGGAGCGGAGGCGTTTCCTACACCTGCGCTGCCACACGCCATTGAACTTTGCAACGATCCTCCGATGCTTTCCACGAACAACTAACACTACGCTTCCCGGCACTCTACTGCATTAGTTTCTTCATGCGTGTAGAATTTATTGTAAAATCATTAAACAATCGCCTAATGTGCTTACTTTTCGTTATCAACTGGTGCACATGAAACTTCTGTAGCTCCTGCGGAAGCACGGCTAAGCGCCAGGTTGCCACTCATGCGGCGCCATTTTTAAAGACGATAGTCTTTCTTGGGATACCTAAACGGAGAAATTTTGGTCTGTCTGTCTGTCTGTCCGTCTGTCTGTCTGTTTCTCTGTTTGTCGGCACGTCGCACGATTCAGCGGCTGGCCAAAATTTGACTGCTTTCTGAACGCCCAGCCAACTTGATCAGTCGTTTTTGTGCATACTTGTGAACATTGTCGATCAAAAAGCAAATATTACGCATATCTGAGGCGCAACAACAATACGGAAGTATTAAGTGGTGTGTTCTTTTATAGAAAATACATAGATACTTAATTCTGAAGACCCTAGTGTTTCTTAGGCTGCGCTGAAAATGCGGGCTGCCTTGCAAAAGCGAAGAGCCGTCGTCTATCTCCGAGGTCGCGCGAAGTGCCGCGTGTTTCATCCGCCGCGCGATAGCTGGCGCAGTCTGCCTCGTCGCTGCAAACAAGAGAATCTCTTTTCGTGGTCGCTCTGCGCGCCTTCTCAGCTTTTTACACGCTGCCAAAAACACCGCGCTTGCGGCGAGAAGACGCTTGGTCATGCCAGGACGGAAATGGTCGAGAACAGCATCACACACGGAGGAAGGAATAACTCAGGAGAGGGCATGCCCAGCCGGTGCGCTACGCAAAAAGTGTGGAGGAAATGACGTCATGGCGGCCATATCCACTGGGCACAATGGCGGCGTTGCTATGGTTACGAGTTGTGCAGTGTAGCTGGTGTAGCGGCGGCGGCAAAGGCGGCGGCATGTGCGTGTGCGCCTCCGTAGGTCTCGTACTCAACCGTGGCGGACGATAACCATGCTTAGTGCCGCGTTGTTAGCTACACAGTGTTCTCCCGGCGGTTATTCTACCTAGCAACGTTTACAAAACCTGTTGTTAGCCACGGGGCCTCAACAGTGCGTGAAAGGATCGCGTATATTCACGTGCCGTGCAGCGGATGACGCCGATGAAGTAATCGATGTGCTCTGCAAAATCGGGTTCAGGCACCGTGACAAAACGGAACCACGACGAACGCCTTGCAGGTCAGTGACAGTTGTGCAGTGTTCCTGCTCGTGACAACGGACGAAACGTTTGTACTCCGCTAGACGAAATAAGGACACCATGTGCATATGTAGTTTCGTGTTCGATATGTGTACAGTAAGAACGTGCTTGTGAGCATTAAAATACCTTTTCTGTTTTGCTTGCTATGCTCGCCCCTAGCAGTGTGCTCTCGGCGTTACAGAAACCGCGTTCAAGTGTGACTCGTACAACTGCACCGTGCACAAGGTCGACCACCGCGGTTGCACAATGCTGACGCCGGTGAGCGTTTACGTGGAACACGAGCACGGTGGCCGGGCGCCGCTTGGGAAACGGAATGCAACCATAGAAGGCGGCGCACGGCCGATCGTGTTGTCCGTACAGTGCGTGAATAAATGTCGTGAAAACATTGACACCACACTCGCCGTAGTCAATGCATCTAGCATGGCGTTCTCTTGTGTTTGCTTCCTTGTCGACGAGCTCTTACTCGCTGTTATTACGCGGGCGAAATGATTTCGCCAACGGTATCGCGCTGGCCCACCGTTTTAAGTCCCGTTTCGTTAGTTTCGGATAGCCTCAACACGCGTGCCGTGCAGCCCACGTGCTTTTCGAGCCGGAGAGGGAAACGCGCCTTCTACTTCGCTACTCACATGTAAACAAGAGAGAAGAATCTGCCCAGTAAATATGGCCGACTTCCGGCTTCACCACGGCTTCACAGAGAGTGACGTCAGGGCCTCTCCTGAGTTATTCCTTCCTCCGTGGCATCACAGGTGGCCGCGGATGAGACCGGCAGAAGACTATCGTCTTTCGATGACATTTGCAGCGAAGCACGCAGATACGCGGCCAATTTTTTACACCACTACCCCCCCCCCCCCCCTCTCATTCTTATAGAAAGCCTTCTAATAGCCAAATATACGCCATGGCAGAAACGACTGTCTCTATTTCCGCTCGATAGATATAGGACGGTTCATTTATGGAATACTGCGCATTCGCAGGACGTCCCGAGCACACTGTTCCCTTATCTAACGGTAGCAAGGAGCACGTATCGACATTCGGTTTCGTTTCGCGAACGCGTCACGGCGACAAGGTCAGACCCAGAGTAGCACGCCCGTGTCACATGCTTAGCCAGGTCATCCTTTCGGAACGGGGGTGAGCGAGAACGTGCACGGACGTCAAGGTGGGGCACGCGTTACAGCCGGAGGAGCATCAGCATTCTCAGAACACGGTCGCCCAACGTGCGCATTCGTGACAGCTGAATTGGTTAGCAGGGCGGATAATGTGCATGTAAACTTCGTTCCTTCCTTTTTTTGCGCGTGGTTATATACTGCGCGGGCGCCCTTATTCGATATCCATATCCATTCATGCATGGCGCTGGCTCGTTCGCAAGGTCAGGGACACGACTCTGATTAAGGGTAAACAGAGGAGGCGCTTGAAACTTTCGCCTTCTGCCTGCGTGTGTGTGTCTAAATATTTACCCTGTCGCGCCTCTTCGCCCAACACTCAACAGCTGAGTCACGTGGATCAGGCGCTGCAAAAGCAGCGCTTGCGTATTTGCAGACTGACGCACAGCTTCGAAGGCTCGTATTGGCGTCAAATTTTTTTTCACTAGAGCATTAGTGACAACATTAGGAAAACCAGTAATGGCAATGAGTTTGATCGACTAAGTCGACCAAAAGTTGACGAAACCATCTCTCCAATCGAAGAATTGTTGGAATTAAATCACGCTACTAATGCAGAGCCAACCGCGAAGCTAACCGATCGCTGTGATGGCGATAAGCAGGATCGAATGAATAACGCAGCGGCTGTATTTCGAAACCACTGGAGATAAAAGAAATTGGGTTTTTTAGCAAAAGTTGCCTGCAGTGCAATCGTTTAGAAAAATGCAAAATCGCGACGGATTGACGACCCAAATTTATGCGAAATGAAGAACAACATTCTAGCCTCGCTCACAAATCGGCTTCGCCCACAGTCACAAGCAAAAGAAAACAACGGCCATTCTATCGAACGTGAAGATATCTAGCTCGATGATTTTGAAACGCGAAGCGCCAGAATACACGCGCACACGACGGTCGCGAGCCCAGGTTTTGAAAGCCAACGCGCACGAATGCTCTGTACCGTCCAACCTACACCGGGGTCTTCCAAGTGCGACCGAAATAAGGGGATGCCGATAGACCACAGCAAGACGTATGTAGTGTGAAGTCGTCGATACACTTCTCTGCAAATGGGCCTCTTGAACAGTGCCGGTCGTGATCGCGTGAACCACCGAGCACCCCTGAGAACAGCTGGATCGGACATCGCAGGACAACCACCCACATGAACCGCCTCGTTAAGAACACTTCTTTTTTTGTCACTCGACAGCGAGGCACTCACCGAAGAGTCTGTGATCCAGGACCCTGAGCGATAGCGCGCTCCACGTGTGCAGTGAGGCGACGGCGAGCAGCGTCGCGAGCCCGCTTCTCATGGCGACGGCGGCTGGCGAGTCTCTCCCTCACGAGGGACCGGCGGCAGGAACGCGTGCGCGCCTGGCCAGGTCGCGGCACGCCGCTCTCTTCCTCCCCTCATTGGTGGGCTGCCCTCCCTGCTGCTGAAACAGCCCGCCTGGTGCTGCCGCTGCCTACCTGCACTATGGCTGCACTGCTTGGGGAGAGAGGGATGCAGCCATGACTTTCGCTCTGTCGGCGCGTGCACCCTTCCCCCCCACTGATTCCTACAATGCTCATGGCGACGACGCTTTTAAGCTGCCGCCACCACCACAAAAAAAGGCGTGAGTTCCCCGAACGTTCCTCACCCGGTACTCCCTGTCAGCTTTGGTCAGCTTGACGACTGACCGTCGGACGGCTGTCACTCGAATGTCAGCAACTCGTTTGTGCAAGTGGCTGCATTCACTAAAGGACCTCGTAATCTCAGGTGTTCTTCAGGAACATGGCTTATGGCATCAGGGATTCGTATACTCGGCATATATTATTTGCATTAGTGCGTGTGCTTAGTCTATTGTGTCTGTGTTCGATAAGCCATGTACGTGAGCAATCAGTCAGCGATGGCTGGCACCTTTCATTTGCTTGTTTTTATTGAAGTGAGGGGGTTCAAACTGTCTTTCAAAGGCCTTGTATGTGCAATCCATCAGGGTGTGTTATTCGATAACCGAGACGACATACACCTGTGTAACTCGGAAACGGTGTCCGTCCTAAAATGGGCACTCAAACATAAGTTGCACTGCAAGGCACCGGATGTCATAAACGTGTGAGCGGCGCGCGTGCTCGACGCTGACACATACACAGGAGGTGTCAAAAGTTTCCAGGACGCTATTACATGTAATCCTGTGGCAGCGCGGCCGGGGAACTTTTGATCACCCAGGTGCATGCGCGATTATACAGGTTTCATAATCCGCCTTTTACATTTTCATGGGCTGCCCTATGCTGGTTAGGTTTCGGAAGTGGCCGAGATAACCGGTATTGCCAGAACGAAAGCCTCCGAGATCTGGGGGCTTTCCGCGACTTTTCCGCGTGCGCCGTGGCTGCGTGCGCAGTGGAATCACGAAAAAGCGGGATTGGTTGCACCCGGAGATTCACTGCTGCAGTAGCCTTAGCAATGGCGCAACCAGGAGCGGGTGCAAACCCCCCTTCCTTCGAAATTTTGGAATTTCGCATGTATCTACGCATAAACCCACACATACATACACACGCAGGAACACACATGAAGGGTAATGGTAAACACATTCCCCCCCCCCCCCCCTCTTCCCCCCATCGAAAAAAAACATTTCTGGCTACGCCCCTGCGCCTTCGGTTTTCGCGACTGCGCGTGCATTATGCGCAATGTTACGGGAACAGACGTTCGTTTCCTTGCGGCTTGGTTGAGACATGCACCGAAAACCGAAGCGAGGCTAGTAGTTGAGAAGGTGATGCACATGGGGCACGATTACGCTATCGCGTTCTGCTCTTGAAGGCGAAGCTCAAGCGTCCTCGAAGTTTTTTTTTTTTCTTTTTTTTCGAAAACGGCGAGTGTACTCAAGCCGTCCCCAAGGATCACTTGCATTTATGGTTGATCTCTTGACGGTGCGAGTGCTCTTGCGTTTGAGTTTACGAAAGACAAACCCTGTGCTAAAATCAACTGCTCGTAGGCGAGCCCAATAATAATAATAATAATAATAATAATAATAATAATAATAATAATAATAATAATAATAATAATAATAATAATAATAATAATAATAATAATAATAACATCTCGGCTTCAACGTCCCAAAACCACGATATGATTATGAGAGACGCCGTAGTGGAGAGCTCCGTAAATTTCGACCATCTGGTGTTCTTTAACGTGCACTGACATCGCGCAGTACACAGGCCTCTACCATTTCGCCTCCATCGAAATGCGACCGCCGCGGCCGGGATCGAACCCGCGACCTTCGGGTCAGCAGCCGAGCACCCTAAAGGCCTAACCACATGTAGACGTTGCAGCGCGTCAGCGCGTGGCTTTTTGACGCGGCGTCGAGCTTTCTCCCTATGGAGAGAGAAATCACGCGGCTGCGCGAAGCTGTGCGCCCTCTCTCTCTCCATAGGGAGAGGGCGCGCCGCCGTGTCAAGAAGCCACGCGCTGGCGTGCTGCAACGGCTATATGTGGTCAGGCCTTAACTGCTATACCACCGCGGCGGACTTAGGCGAGCCAAATGAACCAAAGGCATTTGTATCCTGTTCTGAATATGTCTATTGTACTTACACCCGGGAGCCAAAGTGTACGGACTACGGTAGCGCCAGCCGTAATTGCCGTCTACGTCGTCTAGTCGCGAGCCGGCTGCATGCTGTCGAGATCATTGCTTTGGTGGAACTGCTGTCTAGAGTATTACTCTGACGCAATTCGGCAGAGAAGTGCTCTCGACAGAAGACGGCTCGCCACTAGACGGCGCAAAAGGCAAACGTATACGGACGGCAATGTCCCGTATACTTTTGGTCACGGGTGTACATGTTCGCGGTTAGTTGTGCCTTGCTCATCACTTCAGATCAAAAGCGCACCTATGCACAGGGACACCTGAACGTAGTGCGATCAGCCCCTACCCCGCATGCTTGTGATGGGCTATTGCAGCCGGTTTACACGGGATCATGAACCCCTCCGTCTACGGTAAAAAATTCAGCAGATCCCACGCATTGCGGGGATCGAATTGATGCGAAGCACGTCTGCGAGTAGCTGTCTAATCTGCATTTCTTTTGGCTTTGAGTCAAGCGTTACGAGGTAGATCAACGTGATTTTTTAAAAGGAGTAGTAGTGTGCACACCGAGGGCATACCAGGCACATCGACTGCCCTGGCGTTTAAACGGTAAACACTGGTCGGTCGCAACGTGTTAGAACGTTAGTCTTATCGAAACTAAGACCACGCTACGGTGCTGCGATCATGGGAACATCATATGCAACTTTCGGTACCGCATTCCTCCGGGTTCGAGCAACGCTTGGACATAGATTGCTGAGTAATAGGAGTACATTTGTAATGTTTATTAGACTGGTATGAAAGAGGAAGCAACGCTGGAACCGCAGTTGACGTTAACCGCACATTACGCCTGTATCGTGAGTACATGAGTAATGTGTATTACCTTTTTATAAAATTCGATAGCTAGCACAGCAGCCACAATCGACATTGCACCGACATAATGCCTCCACAGGGTCTTTTTCCCAAGAGTTTAAAGATCTGAAGTGGCTTTGTGGTACAATGCTTGACCGCCACAAGAATGCGTGAGTTCGATTCCGCTGGGATTCAGATTTTTATTCTTTTCATTAGTCGGTCAGCGTAGCCGAATACACACTTTTTCTTAATTCTGAAGTCCTACACAATAGGAAAATACACACAAAAATATCCTCCGGCCACAATAAAAAATCCTGGCTTGAAAGGGTTAACGCCTTTGCGTTAAAATTAACAATCTCTGTTCTCGCCGTTCCTGGATAGGGTGAACCGCCATGGGCGCATACCCGCATACCACCGCCCGTGATACACGGGTATGTGCCACACGTGACTGGAGGAAATGTTTAATGACCTACGTGACATCATTTTCGCTTAATCGATGTCCTGAGGGCAAAGTTATGTTCATCATACCCTCATTCCCTCTCGTGACAGTTTTAAATGCGAATGCATTTCTTAGTCGGGCTATGTCAGGCATCCGGCGTTGACCGGCGGCGGCGTCCGCGCGCCGGCAGGTGTTATCTCTCTGCTCTCACTCCCTCTCCCATAGCAACAGCTGCGGGCGCGCGCGCTTATCCTCGCCCCTAGCAACCGGAGCACGTGGGCGGAGTAGCGGAGAGTGAGTGGAGAGGAGGAGCGCGCTCTGGTGCGTGAGGGCGCTCGCATCGCGGGAGCTCGGCGGAGCTATGTATGAAAAAAAAATGAAAAAAAAAGAAAAAAAAAGAGAAAAAAAGAAAAAGAAAGGCGCTGCGCCGTGCTCTCGACCGGGCTGCAGAAATTAGGCGCCTTTTCCTTCTTCGAACCACAACCACCATATATAAATGGAGTGAAGCGCGCGCGAAATGCATTCGCATTTCCCCCACGATTTCCCTTCGGGGAGGTGGGGGGCATTTTTTTTTGTCTAGACCAAGTTAAGGAGCACCAGACGTAGGTGGCTAGATAGATAGATAGATAGATAGATAGATAGATAGATAGATAGATAGATAGATAGATAGATAGATAGATAGATAGATAGATAGATAGATAGATAGATAGATAGAATTGATTCATCACAGCACATTTGATCGGAGGCGAAGTGAAAAGCCATTTAAGAGTGGCGTGAGGGAGTTCTTCGCCCCCCGTACAGGCAAAGACAGCCGCTGAGGGACAAGCATTTCGCAAACATTGTTGATACATACAGTCCGGGATGAATCATTTTAAGTAAAACATGCTATTTGAAAAGACCACCAACATATACCTCCATTGCTTGCTAACCTACACAGAACTTCGTGCATTTGCATACATCATTTTCACGTCAGCGTGATGCACCAGCACAAGACTCCAACACAACTATACCGTTGCATAGTGTCATTTTCTGTCCACAAAGCCACACGAGCTCTCCTCCAGTACTTGAAGCTCAACAGCGTTGTGTGTGTGTGTGTTGTGTGTGTGTGTTGTGTGTGTGTGTGTGTGTGTGTGAGTGCGCGCGCGTGTGTGTGTGCGTGCGTGTGTGTGTGTGTGCGTGCGTGCGTGCGTGCGTGTGTGTGTGTGTGTGTGTGCGTGTGTGTGTGTGTGTGTGTGTGTGTGTGTGTGTGTGTGTGTGTGTGTGTGTGTGTGTGTGTGTGTGTGTGTGTGTGTGTGTGTTTGTGTCCTTCTCTTTCTCTCTTTTACTCCCTCACTCCTCTCGCCATGTGTAGGTTAGAAAACTGGACATATATTTTAGTGAACCTCCCTACCTTTCCTATATTCGTTCTCTCTCTATCTATCTGTATATATACAGGTAACAATGACGATCACGAGTGAAACAAAGAAATGCAACAATGAAAGAAAACAGTGAGATGTGGCAACGTAAAATGACAAGTGACCTCGAAAAAAGATGAGGTCGTCATTAGAGGTGTGCATGGGCTTCGGTTAGCCCGAAAGCCCGAGCCCAGCCTGGCCCGCGGGCCGGGTTCGGGCGGGTCAACGTCTTCTCATTTCGGGCCCGGGCCGGGCTCGGGCTGCATTGTTTTTTTGCTGGGTAGGCCGTGCCCGATGCTAATCCCGAATCAAGCCCAAAATATAGACCTTGTGCTGCAATTGCTTTCCACCGCGTAGCGCCTTCTCCGCGACCGCCTTCCACCCCCTTTCTTGGTTATCCTTTCCTTAGCCACTCTGAACACAAGGAGAGAAAGTGAAGTCACACACGATGAGCTTTGTGATTATCTATACATGGAATAATCTCTCCACATCTGAGGTACTAAACTTCCGGAAGAACAAAGACTCTAAACATTCAAGCTTACTATGCTTGCGAAAAAGATATTGGCAATTGCGGCTACCAGAGCGAGCAGCGAACGGACCTTCATTTTGGCGGGATATGCGCAGGAGCGCCGCACTTCACTGAAGCCTGAATCATTGGACAGCTTATTTTTACACGACAACTTGTAATCGTTGCATATAATGACTGTCACATGTCGGTGGCTCATGTTTCACTTTGATACGTTGAATAAAATGCCACAAGTATCAGAAAAAGACGCCTTTCGTCTCCTCAACAAACCTTCGTAATGTCAGGCCGCACAGGGCCGGGCCCGGGCTTTTCTTTTTGTAAGTCGGGCCGGGCCGGGCGTGCTCGCAACTTTCTATCGTCGGGCTCGGGCGGGCCTTCGACGCAGCCAGCGGGCCCGGGCCGGGCTCGGGCTCGAAAATTCGACCCGTGCACAGCTCTAGTCGTCATATCAAAAATGGCTGATCGCGGATAAGCCCGCGATCGTGAGAGCATCAATAATTGGAAAACGGCGCTAACATATACGCACGTGACCGCACCTTCGAGGGACTCCTTTGTGTACACTCGCAGGCGCTGGGTTTTTCGAGAATTATGCTGCCGCCGCCGAAATATGTAACTCGTAGCTTCTCTCTAAGGGAAAGAAAAATGGGCAGCGCCGAGTGCTTAAGCGAGAAGCTTGGTGAAAAGATATGGAGCGTCTCCTTTGACGTCATAGTCTACGTTTGGCGACATCATCATCTCAATTTGCAATCCCACATACCAACTTACTTTTGCATTTTCTTTTATTTCCGCTGCAGAGGTGTTCGTTCGCGAGAGTGCATGATTGAAGAAAGCTTTCATGAGGCGGCGCACTTGAATCGAGCCGAGTATATGCGAACTGCACTTGTTATGCACATGCGCATATTTATTCCTATCGCTACGGTTCTTCATCGTTTTGAACACAGTTACCTCGTAACCGGAGAGTATCCGCGGCGCGTCCCCGATCAGGCACCAACGTCTTCTAAAATACTGCTAGCAGTCGATAAAACAAAAATGGAAGCGACCCTATCCTTTCACTTATTAGCTGTCTAATAGTGGCCGTCGCACGTCGGCGTTCGTGTTCTTTGGTGTATTCCTTGGGTTAAGTTTCTAGATCGCGCGTTATCAAAGCGGATCACAGAGACTACGTAGAGGGAAGCGCGTAGTTGAGATATGCGCCGCCAGCTGCCACAACGATCTCAGCCTCTCACAAGAAGAGTGTCTGCTCTTTCAATGAACTCATTCGGTTATTAATTTTTTAAAAATATCTTGACAGTTAATTGACCCTTATCCAAAGCAAACTTATGCTGCGATATATCATCTGTATCCAGCATAACTCTCGACTTGAACCAGAACCATCGATTACGTACCAGTCTTACTTTTAAATGCATATTTTTATGAATATTCGGAAACGTTGGGACAAGAAAATATTCGGAAAAGAAACAAGATTGCGACTTGTTGCTCGTGCCACTGAAAAAAAAAAAAAAAAAAAAAGAAAGTTGAATGCAGTTACAAAACACTTGTGAAGTTCAACTGCAGGAGAAAGGAAAGCCTTCCACAAACTGGCGCCGTGAAGCATGGGCACTTTCCGTCGGGCTCTTCTCTGCGGCACGGTGAAAACGGAGACGATGGTAACTTTCTTTTAAGACTCACGATCGGGATCTCGAGACTTTCGTCTAAAGTAAAAACGTTTATCGAAACACAGCGCGCGAAAGGGCATGCGAAAGAAACACGCGGCGCCGAACAAACGCGCTCCACAACCGAAAAGCCCCTAACAACAAGACGGCTAAGATAAAAGAAAAAAAAAGAAAGAAACAAAGTAAGCGATACGCTCGGCGCGTCCAGTGTACACGACTCGGCGTCAGACGCAGACAACATCGGCCCTTTGCCTGGCCTTTTTTTTTTTTTATATAACCCGTGCTTCTTTTCTATCTGCGCAACTCGGAAGCCCTTCCGACCAGACACCGGCAAACCTGCTCACGGAAGAGACGCATCAGGCAAACTCTTGGCCGGAGGTCGCCTCTTGTATGCTGCCAGCATCACTCCGCCTTGCGTTGAAGTTTCGTGCTCGAGAGTCGGCTTCCCCTTCACATCGAGTAAAGAGCTAAGAGGGGTTTAGGGGGTGGGGGGGAGGGGGGGATGCTTTGCTTTCGTTATTTGCACACATAGCAGTCAGATGATTCAACGCACTAGGAAGTCTGAGTACGCCTTGCCACCTATTGCGAAAACGCATGAACAAGAAAAAGAGAAGAAATGATGTAAACAAATAACACCGGCGGGAAAATATAAGAAGTAACACGAAAAAATAAACGCGATGGGGCAATAGCTTGTTCATGAAAGTTAGATGGGCTCGATGTGTCAGGCCGAGCATTATTATTATTACTCGGTGTGTATTCGCACACAGGCAAGAAAAAAAAAAAAAAAAAAAAACTACGAAGACAGATGAAATTGGGAGGGAACAGGCTGTCAACTTCCACTTACAGGGCACAACGCCTGCCTGCTCCTACGGGAAAGGGAAAACAAATAGGAGAAGAAGATAGGAGAAAAGAAAAAAAAAAACAGAAAACACAAATAAGTAGTCACATCGAGAAACGTCTTCAAACAAGAGGCCAAGTCGGTTTTGTTCATGGAAGTTAGAAGGGCCCGATGGATCATGCCGAGCAGCACACCTTCTCGGAAACAGTCCTTTGTGAGTCCAATGAGTCCGTAATCCTCGATGTGCAGTGCTCGCTGCCTAACAAGTGAGGCTCCAAAATAAGGTGCTCTACACAGGAGCCACATATTCCTCTGCCAGAAGGAGTAGGCAGGCGTTGTCCCCTCTATATGTGGCAGTCGTCAGCCTGCTGTTCCCTTCTCTCTTTCATGTGTCATCGTGCGTCCAAATCATATAATAGCATTAACAATAATAATGAACGCGTGAAACTTCTTTCCGAGTAATATTGCGGTCGCTACTGTAATTGATTGCATGTATCGGCTTTGATCGTAACCATTGCCGGTGCAGAAGAACAAGATGCCAAACTTCCCGCCAACGAAAACGCGCTTGTGACGTAGCGTTTGCTATGCCCTTTTCTGCCCGACAGGTGACGCTGCGGCGCAGCGATGCATAAAGTCCCTAAAATAATTTAGCGATGCATAGCGGAGCATAGCGGAGCACAGGCCGGCGAAAACGAAAGTTTTGGACCAGTCGCGTCTTTCTCAAGGGCTACTTTAAGTTTTTTTCTGTGAATGAAACTGAAATGCACTAGTTGCATTTTTTTTTTCCATTTTGTGATGCAGTGCAATGTTCTTTCTTTTATCATAAATATTTTGAGCATTTGTGATTAGTTTAATTGTGCTGTTGACCCTCCGCGTCATCGGGCGATTGTACCAGACTGACCCACTGGTGACGGAAATCGTGTCCTACATTTAACTTAATTTCTAGGTTTCTGAAACGATCCTGTGTATAATAATGATGTTCTAGACGTTCTCAGGCTTTGGCCTTTCACTCTGGCATGATATATTTGCCTTTGGTGTCCCTTTGAAAGGAAAATAAATTAAATGAGAGCGAAAGCAAGATAATAAAATAAAAAATAACAAAAGCTCATGATGACATCAATTTCCCCTCGTTCACAACTTTATACTGGAACTGTGATAAAAGCGATTGCGCATGAGTGAATCTGCCCCGCACCTTCTTACAAGAACACCAACATTCCGATCTCAGTGGCAGTGGTGTTGCCGTTTCATCGCGCAGTGAAACATGCTAGAGCCGGTTACATTACCCTGGGGGACTATAGACAAAAGAGTAAGAAAACATTCCCGAGAAATGGACTCCTGTGTCCACAATGCGTTTCCCAAGGTCAGGCAAAGCCGCTTCCGCCTCACGTGTCTTCTTTCCGCCACAATGAACGCGGCGAGGAGGAAGAAAAAAAAAGAAAAGAAAGAAATCCCGGCCGAAACCACGCATCGCAGTGCAGGCAGGTAATCGACGGGTCGAGCAGTGCTTTCGTATATACGCAATGCCTTCTTTGCTCGCGCCTAAACCAGGGACCATAACAGGGACTTCTTCTCGGCAACCTTCCGAGGACATTGGCTACGCATCAGTGGGAAAATGACCTCTGGTTGCCTACCCTCGGGGCTTTCAGTAACGCCTCCCACCCCTCCTCTACCCCCCTCTCTCAGCCTTCGAAGTCTCCACTTGTGGCGTCACGATGCTCCCCCTCGACTCGGAGGGATTTTCCGCGCCCAAGTGAGCTGGCTGGTCGCGCTTTGGTTCATTGCTTTTGTGCGTGCGCCGTTACTCGTGGCGATTTGTTGGGCCGATCGTTCTCCCTCCTCCTCCTCCTCCTGGACGTTTTCAACAGGCGCCTTGGCTGCGGTCGCCGAGCGGCGGCTACAAAGGAAGGTCGCGGTCGCCGAAGGCCGCGGTCGCTCACCTGTGCCACTGGAGCCCATGACCTGGTGCTCTCGCTTTCTTCTTTTCCAGTTTACCGCGCATGCCATTGAAGCAGGCTTTTATTTTTTTCTCTCTCAAATGTTCCTTTTTGGGCTACTAGTATCGGACTATGCGAATGGTCGTGCACACGCGCCCTAAAGTATAGAGAGCATTAACCGGACGTATGTGACCCTACTGATTCAGTGCTCGGTACTGGTGGAATTCCTATAGTGAATGGCACAATGATCGATCAAAGGCCTTACTGCATTGGTCGTCTGCGTAACGTCCTTTTCCAATGGCGTAAGCATGTATCCGGTGGCATAGTTACCGAGGAGGATATACACACGTTGGTGTGTTTCGCGAGGCAGTGACGTCATTGGCGTATCCGGAGAGGGGGGGTTTGAGAAAGAGACACTCCCCCGCCCACTCTTGAAAATTCTCCTTTTCACATCTGTATATATACACGCATACAAACACACGCACTAACGTACATAAAGATTGGTTGGAACCGCACCCCCTCCCCACCAAAAGAATTCCGGCCTAGGAAACGGTAGAGTAAGACTTGTTCTTGGGCGAGTTCTTTTCTCGAATCTGTGTTTTTCCAAGTTTGCGCTATTTGTACCCCCTAGGAAACGGTCTTGAAGCATACGGTAGAGAAAAGTAAGAGGGGCGGGGGGGAGACTGAGGCCGCAGAAAAGTTTTGCACTGAAAGTCCTTCGACAGAGAAAGAATGTATACAGTGAGGTACTTTTTCAGCGTGCTTTGACTGGACAGTCCCCGTAGTGAACTCTTACAACATACCTCCTGGTCTGCTTATGTCCCTCTTTTGTTAACGCGCTCGCATTTCAAATACCATGACCAACTCGCCCAATCAGCCATTTTTGCGAGTCACTGTTTAAGACAACGATTGCAGAGGTGTAGTTCTTCCGCATTCGTTAACGTATGCGCGCAGTGCGTGCTATAATTGCAAGCGCAGCCCACACACCCACACGATGAAGTCGGTTGATGAATGATATCACGACGCTTACTCATTCCGGACATCTCAGAAGAATATGGCAGTTGTGCTCTTGCGCCTTTCGGTTTCGGTTTTGCCGCTGAATTTCGTTGAATTTCATTGCTTCGCAATTATCACTAGAAGCCGTCTTTTCGATATCTCAAATCTGCAATAAGTTCTTCGCGCGAATGACTTCAGTTCTCCCTTTTGAAATAACCACCTCCACTAATGAAAAAAAGTAAATAATTGAACTTTCTTCATTACCGTCCCGTTACTGTCCTACATTACTGTCCCATTACTGTCCTATACAGAAGAAGTATTTCTGAAGGCATCGAGCAAATAACGCATTTCCCCTGATTTTTGAGGATTTTCGACACATTTCTTGAAGCGTCCAGTGTGCGATGTTGAGAACGGACACTCTAGTTGTACTGCGGCCGGGCTACGGCGCTTCCACTCATCCGGTTGAAGGCGATTCGTCACTCTCCATCTCAAACAAAATGAAAGCATTAGTTATATACATTACAGCCAACCATTCAAGTACACTGAGCGTGCGGTTCTACTCCAAGGTCAGTTCATATCGGTCGTGACATATGGAAGGAAAAGCTGTGGAAAGCCTATCGCTACAGATATCAACGCGCGGCATACGATTGATCCGCTTCTAATTGAGGTGGGACAAATAATACGTTTTTTTATCTTTTTTAATTTTAAAAGTGATGAAATAAATTAGCAATTTACTTCACGGTATATCTGGTGTTTGGCTAAATAGTTGACTGCATCATTTTTTTTTCTGTTCTTGGTTGACCGCCAGAAAAGGGGGCGTATGCAGGCAGTCTGCTAATGTAGGCTTGTGTTCAGCAAGGCCAACTTCGCTCACTTTTGTGCAGTGGCTTCGCGCGTGTCGTCAGTAAGCTATTCCTTTGCGTGTGTGTTGTTTACTAGCGCGACACTTCAGAGAAGCTAAACTTGATCACAGAAACTGCATATAATCGTTCCTGTGACTGGAGTCTGCTTTCGCTGGCGCACGGCCAGCGTGCCATCGCCCTTCGTGACAGTGAACGCGTCTCGCGAAAGAACGCTGCGCTGAGCAAGGCTGCCAAACTGCTGATCCTTTCACGGCTGATGTCTCGCTCCAGTGGTTTTTCTTGATTGGGCAACGTGAGTTTCTGAACTATTGTGCTACTGTGCTGGTGAGCCGTTGTATCATCATTATTTTGTTTTATCTGGAAAGAATTCTGGTGTATATCACAAGTACAGCCGTGAGCACGCTTAACACGAACGTTACGCAGCGTGGCCTGAAATGGTTTGGTTGACGCCAGCGCCACGCAGCTTTGGGTTCTGTTGCCGAGATGTTATTACCTGCCGGCATACCATCCAAGCAGACAGAGGTATTATCTCTGCAACAGCTCCCAGCCCTTCGTGGCTGGCATCGGTGAAACCAGTCCAGGCCACGCTGCAGAGCGTTAAGGCCTGACCACACGTGCGCGTTGCAGTGAGTCAGCGCGTGGATTTTTGACGCGGCGTCGCACCCTCTCGCTATGGAGAGAGAGGGCACCCGGCTACGCGAAGCTACACGCCCTTTCTCTCCAATGGGGAGAGGGCGCGACGCCGCGTCAGAAAGACACGCGCTGACACGCTGCAACGCGCACGTGTGGTCAGGCCTTTAGTGGTAAGCGTGCTGACGGCTGTATACTATTTGGCTAATAGTCTCAAATCTTTCTTGTTAAACTTCCTTTTCTCTCGCATACTGCTGTAAGCGAGCCGTGAAGACACAGCGAAAAAAAAATCGAGTATTTATTAAAAGGAAGTAAATGAGCAGCCCCTTCGAAAAATGTCTCATAATTTTGTGCCATGTAGTGCAAAAGCGCGACGTCGGTACCACTTCTCGTTGTGACATAATTTTTTATTTATTTTTTGACAGCTGTGTCTAGCGACCGAACGAGTGAACGTGTCTAGAACGTGTGGTTACGCACATGCACGTTGTGTGTAATTTGTAATCGTTCTGGTTTTCTATAATTCCGTGTCCTTCAATTTCAACTTTGTGGAAGTGAAACGGGCCGTTATTTGTAGTGACGAAATGAAAAATTGTTTTCGCGATTTGATTAGTATTTGCATTCTTAATTGCATCTGATTTTCACAAAAACCGGTACGCCGCTACGCGTGGTGGTCAAGCCTTGGTACCGCACGAAGAAGTCGTTCGGATTGCTGTACGTAGTGTGACGTTGTTTAGGCTCACCATAATTCGTCCCTAATACTGCAGCCTGTATATTATTAAGGCATCCCCGCTTTATTAAGGCGAAAGCCTTAGATGCCACGTCAAACGGGAAATTTGACCGTCCGTGGCGACTGTCCCGCGGCGTCGGGGTCGAGTGATGCAAAAAAATCACCATCACGTGGTGACGTCATCATATGACGTCACAGATCGCCAGAAGTTATGACGTCATCATGACGTCACAAATTCTGGCGTGACTTCATATGACGCAACGCCACACGATAGTAGCACCCTCCTTGGGCGGCGAACAAAACAGGAGAGCGCACGACCTCAACAAAAGAAAATGAAGACGGCGCTCGGCTGTGGCGCGTGAAGCCACGGCTCGTGTTCGCTGCTCCCTTATACATCTACTGAGAGGAAAAAGATGGCTTTCGCCTTCAAGCCGTATTAGGTGAATTCGCGAGGGGCCCTAAAAGTTTTCTGTGCTTACTACAATAGAAGTTGACGCTGAGACGCGGATACAACTTTAGAGTCGGATATACAACTTTAGAAATCCCCGGCATTTCCTCTTCAAAGGCGGTATGCACACAAGCCTGCACCAATCGGCGTGCCCTCCAGGCTGACGTCATGAGCCCCACGGCCGGTAGCTCCGCCTTCGGAGACTATCGCCGCGTGCATGAACGGGACTATTTCTCTAGTCGCGGAGGCGATCGGCTGACGCGCTTCGGTCGTGTGGGCGGGGCCTCTCCGGACTACTTAAGTGGAAGCGAGAACTCGTGTCGGGCCGTGGCGCATGCGCGCGAACATGAACATTGGCAGCGCAAGCTTTATTCACGAGGCCTCACTTGTTCGGCGACGTGCAATCGCTGTCGCGCTCACTTACCACCGTTTGCAGCATGCGTTGCGTGTACGACTTTTGTGAGAAAAAAAAAAAAATGAGAGGAAAGATTGCGCTGCTTGCACGAAGTCGTGCAAGGCTGGGTCACAGCAGTGCTCGTGGGCACCTAGCTGGCTTGGCAAGGCTTTTACCCTTTCACACACCTTGTTGTACTATAGATGCCTATTCTTGCTCTCCTTTTTCTTGCTTTGTTTACTTATATTTCTTTCTCGCTCTATACCTTTCTCTTCGTCGTTCTTTCTATTTTTTCTTTCTCACCTTCCCTATATCTATCTCTCTATTTCTCCCTTTCTTTCTAAATATGTGCTATGCTTTACTCCTCCCCTCCTCATTTCCTTCCTCCCCATTCTCACATCTCTCCTTACCCTCAATTCTCTTTCCCACCCTCTTGCTGTACCATACTACACAAGGCTATGCTATGATCCGCAAGCGTGTCTATATAAGCCGAGTGGTTAACGACGCTCGCTTTTGGATCGTGGTTCGAATCTCGCCTCGCCAATAACTTTTAGTCTTTCTCCTTCTTTCTATGTCCTGTCTCTCTTTCTCTCTATATTTACCCGTTTCCTCGCTCATCAGTTATTGAATCCCACGCCGGGCAAATTGCCGCAAGTGTTCGAGCAGCGAGGCAGAGGACGATGAACAGGGCAACGATGGATAGGAGGACGAACAGAGCGTGTGCCTGTTTGAGATGATAATTTTCTATCTACGGCGCAACGCAAACCTCGAGCGTAATAGCTCTGATGTGAAAGAAATGAGACTACGACACTGCTCAAAATCTGTCTGTAAGACCAGCTGTCTGCAGAAAACGCAATTAAGATTCTGTGCTGTGGGCTGTCTCGGCCAGTATCCTTAGACCGTTTCTTCCGACAATGTGGGTGATTCTCAAATCCGTCTAGCGACACTCATGAAAGTTCTTTTCTGGGCACACTGAAGCGGGAACACTCGCAGAGAAGATGGGTGATTGTCTGCTCGCAGGTTTTCCACGAAACTGTAGTACATACCAAGTAAGGAAATCACGCTACTGTATAGTTATACCAGTTATACCACCCAAGCATTCCGTCGGTGGAGACGCGAACCCGCATTTCGTTCGCATTCTTCTCGCTGCTAATCCGGTCAGCGGCGGGAAACAAAAGTTTCGTTCCCGATCACATGTAGCACCGCGGCATCCCCGTGTCTCATCTGTGGTCCGCGGGAACGGCAATAACTGATTCATTGTTGAAAAACCGGTTGTTTTGGCCCGAGGCGCGTGCGGAGCGCGCCAGGTCAGCCGTGACACGGTTGCCGGCGCCGGCGCTGTCTTCTTGGTCGGCGGACGACGTCTTTGCAGAGCCGCGGCAATTTCAATGGGACTCCCATCCATAGACACGCACGCACCAACTACTTCCCATCGGTGAGGTCGGCTTTGGCCCGGCACCACGCGTCGCGTCTGTTATACGCGGATGTCTGGGCGCCTCATTTGTTTCCTCCAAGCGTAATGGACGACACTGACCTGATTTCGGAGGAGAGCACCTGGGGCGCGCCCGCGGAGCGGAAGGCAGCCTTTTCCGTTATAGTATAGAACCGCCTCGAACGTCGTTATTGGCACGCATCTAGGCTAACCCGTGCATCCGGCTTGGCGATTGTTTTCCGACACTCGTCGGCCTGTCGCATGGTATGCGGGACGTCGCTATATCTTCATCATCATCATCTTCTTCACATTGTTGTCCTTTGTCTTCCCCTTCCCCGCTGTCTAACTGCAGTGTAACGCATACAAAGACTCTCTGCTTCTTTCTTTTAAAGATATATGCGTTAGTAATGATCGTTTTTACGTACGTGGCTAGTGTGTTGATGCCATGCCAACGGAGACAGCCTTTCTTTTTTTTTTTTTTTTGTCGGGCGTTGTTTCATTCCTCAAATAGACTTCAGACCGTTTGTCATATAATACTAACAAACATATAAACTGGAA
>JALIZH010029645.1:2500-27457 GCA_030522465.1 Rhipicephalus appendiculatus | reverse complement strand
TCACGTTTTGTCGGGCATAAACTTCTCCTCAGCAAGGTGTCTATGGAAGTGGGCTACTCGGTATTCCATAATGTTTTTCCTTCACCTGAAAAAAAACATGGTTGATCCCTCTGTCATAGGAATCGGTATCACACGAAAGTGAAACCTGTCCTTACAGAAGTAGTGGAATGTTTACTGTACATTGATATAAGAGAGCTTCCACAATGTCTGTTGGTGTTTGACAGTTATAGCACCGTTTAACGTGGATGCATCCACGTTGACGCTTGGGGGTACATCTGTATCCCGACGACTAACGTCCATGATCAATGATTAAACAAACCCTTGTGGACATAGGTGCTTGTGGTAGCTGTACGGTGAGAGTGGAATCATAGAAAACGGTCTGACAGCTAGAAGAGCGTCACTGATTGGACGCCGAACTTGGGCTAAGGTCGTCTACTCGTGGCATGTTAGAGTTATTGAACAACGCTGCCCGACCAGAGGGAAACGCAACGCGCGTCGTGTCTTCCCCATTGGCCGGCTGCGATTTTTCGCGGGGAGCGCGAAGTTACGGCCACGTGAAGCACTCGCGCGTCCCAGAGCTATTTCTTGAGTGGACGGATGCTACGAGCGAGGCCGATAGGGGGAAGAACGTCACTTGGCAGTGTGTTAACGCGTCGACAAAATTGAACTTTTCATATTCGAAACGCGCTGAATGGGACGGACGCGTAGAAACGACGCTTTGAAGGAACTAATCGTGCGTTTCACGGTCATAATACAGTACTTCACTTTAGCTAGAGCACTGCGAGAGGACACTGGTAGATATAAAAGACTTGTTTTTAAAGGCTACAGATTATGCGACCGTGGTGCAATGGGTAGCGTGCCCGGTATCTGTTGTCGCTGACTCATTTCCGTGACGGAAGTACGTCACTCAAATGTTGGTGGACACCGGCATAAAACACTTTCGTGTTAAAAGTGCACGGCGGACAAGACAACGACATGAGCTCGCGGTTACTTCCGACGATCGTTTATTAAAACAACACACAAATATATGCCTGGCACCCGTGGCCACAATCATATCTGTCATAGCACGAGGGCAATAAAATAAATTGAAACCACTAAGCAGCAAAAAATACGAGGGAACACCACGTGCAGGTGAATTTAAGAAGCTAGTTATTTTTATTTCGTAAATGCGATATATGGCTAACTGACAGAGCGTCCATTGTCTATCGCTAACGCCCCAAGGATGATCTTGGTGAAATCGTTAGAGTGAGTGGCTAACACTGTAGCTATGTCAAATTAAGGCACGCATATGCATTTCGAGTAATGAGCCCCCCACGAAACCATCACTGCCTTTTTTTTTAGTGTTTTTATTGTGCTAAACAAATTGCAGATTCAGGCAACTGCCTGTCTTTGTCTTCGTCCTTGTTAGCACCTGCGTGTTACTTTCACGATGTTCTTGCACGGACTTAATGACACAGCGTGTAAATTATGCTATGTAACATGCAATGCTTGTATGTCAAGATGTGATTGATACAATGTGGTGTATTTCAATGTTATGATTTCGACAAATATCTGTCTGGCTGTGTAGAAGATAAAGACGCTGGAATGGCTGCGGCCACAGTTTAAAGAGCGTCCGGCGTTTCGGGACCGATTCGGGGTGCTATTCTGGACTTCCGCCATTTTCTGTCGAATTTGACGTAGGCGTGACGTGTACACAATGGTGACGCAAACGCATGAACTGCTTGCGAAACGTGACGTAAAGGCGACATGAAATACAAAGAAACGTGCAATTAAGTAACACTTTGCCTCTTTAATTGAAAGCGCAACAACAAGAAAATAAAATTAAAGTGAAGCGTGTGGCTTTAAAGTCGTAAAGCAGACGCTATCTTCTGCAATTTAGCGCAGCCATAGCAACTTTTCTAGCCACTAAGCGAACCAGTCAAGCCAGCGTCGACATTGCGTGCATCGTTATTTTGTGGGGTGTTTTGTTTGTTGCGGCATTGACTGAGCGCCGAACAGTGGGCCGCGATGTTGGATTTTATTACTGATCGTCCCCGTACTTGGAGGGCGACTTCCTGCCGCTGGTACGACGGGAGCTGTGACAGACGCAGACAGAGCGCCTTTACCGACTTGGCCCCAGCAGAAGGCCGTCGCCGGAGAAGGAAAGTGGTGGCAGCGCGATCCCGAGGCGAGGAATCGCAGCGCAATCAGGTAAACTTGCGTTTCAATCGGGTGGTCTTGACGTTTCAGCTATGCACGTGCTTATTGCAGGAGAACAGGCGGAGATGCGTTTGATTTGATGACGCCGGCATCATGACAGTTGTGCACGTCGGCTCCGTGTTGGGCTGCGGCGGCCCCTTGTTCCCAAGGCCTGTGGCGTCCGAAGGTGCTGCCGATAGTGAAGAGATAAGGAGCTGCACAGCATTGCAAGTACTTATAATGCTCATTCTGTTTCTTCTGTCTTTTTTGTTGTGGGGGCGGTTCAGGGCCCCGTTTATTTGAAGTAATGTGCCAACTAGCCCTACAGCGAGTCGTGCTATTTATCTCTACGATGCGGGAACTATGATCCTGAACTGTCGTGATCATTGAGATGGTGTTATATGTTTTGATAAGGATGCTTACGGACTACTGCAAAATAAATTACAATCGTGTAAATATACAGACGTACGTGCAATAAGAGCTAAGTTTCAGGACCTCATGTAATGCACGATCAATTCAATCTGAAAGATATGGTCTTGAGGCGAATCTTGCTTACAACACACGAATAAGAAGTGTATAATGGCCTCAGATAAAGAAAAGGGATTGTATTTTACGCAGTTGATGTAACTTTGCACTTGTAGCACTAAGAAATGTACAAACTGCATGCAAAGAAAGGTCTTTTTTTGTACACTGTCGTCCTTTATGAAAGGGAACACGCGAACGCATGTCGCGCGCTCTGTGGAGGCTGCCTACAGCGCCATCAACCGACAACTGAAGAAAGCATGTCCGCTTTTGGCGTCATCTGTTCGCAAGGAAAATAACAAGTGATAGCCGTTGAACAAGCGCTGCTAGATTACGCCCTCGCTTTGATCTCGCATCGGACGATGCCGCCAAAAGCGGACGCGCTTTCTTCAGCTGTCGGTTCATGGTGCTGTAGGCAGCTGCCGCTGAGCGCAGGCCACGCACTCGCGTGTTCCCTTTCATAAAGGACGACAGTGTACATGTACTTGTTTCAAAACTGGCTGGCACAATGTTAGACGCATCCTCTGTTGTTGGCAGCAGTGAATGATGAGACAATGATGTAAACAATGAGACAACTTGACAGCTTTTTTATTATTGCAAAGATGGACATAACATTGTTGTTCAAGAGCTATAAAAAATCAAGGCGATTTCGTCAAAGCACTTGGAAAATCATTACAGAAGAAAGTAAATTGCCTCGCAGCATATTCTAAAATATTACACATTACTCTTGCATGTAAACTTTTTAATGCACAAGAGAAACCAGGACAGAAAGGAATGACACAGCGCTCTGTCCGCGTCACCCCTTTCTGTACTGGTTCGTTTTGTGCACTCTAAATATTTACATAGATTTCCAACAGGAGCAAGCTTGTGCTCTTGCATGCTGGAGTGGCTACTAAATGAATAGAGCTTTTGTGCAGCACCTGTGAGATTCGTACAACCATCATATCTAATGGAAAGTCTTTCACTGGGTTCGCATAGTGAATAAAGTGCTGACAACAACGCTTTGGAATGAAGTTCGAGGTTGCATGCACCGGTATAAAATAATGCGGGCTTTTTCCAGAGTTACTGTGGCCTCAAGAAACTAGTCCTACGATGATTCGCCAGAGATGAGCATGTTTTTGCTTAACTGCCTGGTACAATTAGCATGCTCTCAACGAAAGGACGCAACAAAGCTTTTGTCAGAATACAATTTCTGCAAGAACAGACGTAAATGTGATAGGTATCAGATGAAACACAAGGCAAGCGGCCACCTTGCCGTGAATAAGGAAGCAGCTTTTGTCAGTGTGAAATTCCTGCTGAACACAAGTGCAGGTGATAGGCACAGGATAGAACACAATGCAAGTGGCTACTTTGCTTTGAGAAAAAAAGAGCTTCTTCTGTTTCATGTTTATGCGCAGATCTCGCTGGAATATAAGCCTGTCACATGCAGGGATGCCCAGCTGTGAACCGCTGCAGAAGGTGGTGCCGCCTACTGTTGCCGGATCGTCGCTACTGCTGTAAAAGTCCGCATCTTCTCATTCAGGATCAGTGCCAGGAATGTTGTCTGACTCGGACAGCTGTCCTCGAACACCGAGGTTGTGAAGCACCACGCAAACTGCGACGATCTTTGACGTGCAGAGTGGGCCATAGTAGTGCTCTGTACCTCTGCGCGCACCGAAAGCGGGCCGTGAGGACTCCAACGCACTGTTCCACGACGCATCACAGTGATCAGTGGGTGCGGTTGAATCGGGCAGGAGGGGATCCCACAGGATGTACTCCTGGGTCGGGGACAAGCAGCCAAGGTTGCAGAGGTTATGCACCGAGTCCTGCGCAGGACAGTGTTCTGATTAGCACAATATAAATATACACTTGAATATGTACCATACCTCTCTCACTTATTTTAAAAAGTACTGTGCCAGCGATATGTATTGCCTTTTCATTTTTCTGCAGATAGACATATTCACAAAATTGCTTGTCTGGTTGGGTTAGCTAATTACAGCTTTCAAAGGCTCCAATGAAAAAAATGGGTTTATTTCCAAATGGTTTAGAATCAGCTCGATTCCTTCGTCAGGGGGAAGGACAATGAAGATGCTTAAGTGCAACCTTGGTTTCCCTTTGTTTTGTTGTGATTATGCTGTAAATATAAAGTGACAGCAGATTTCTTTTGCAATGGTTCGGATTGTTTTTAGTTATTTTTATGAACCATGACTGAAGTACCTTTGAGTCAAGTCAGTTAATTCATTTTATTTCTGTATAGCAGCTTGCTTATTTGTATTTCTTTTTTCATAGAAGCTGTCCTCTATATACATATCATTTGTTTCTGTGAATGCACATTTAAGGCAGTTCAATTTCATCCATTCTTTTAATCAACATAGCCTCTGAATGTAGCATTTCATTTCGGTATCGTGACATGTTTACTATTTTTTACTATTTCACCACTTTATAATAAAGGATCACACGATGTCGTCATGGAAGTTTCTTTCATGCTTGACTTTTCTGTTGCACTAGCAGTCTTTCCCATGACCACAGAAAGACGTTGCAATTATACACTGAGAACGAGATGGATTACTGTGTGCTGCCTGGGCTCTCAGTGCGATTTGTTTTGTAAGATATGTGGCCGAGAGATTTTTTTCAATCAAGGGAACACTGGCGCTACCAGAGAAGATAGTGTACAACTGGGGTATCCTGCCAGTACTAACATATGGAGCAGAAATTCAGAGGCTAAAACAAACTTGAGAAGTTGGGAACCACGCAGCAAGTAATAAAAGAACCATGACTAATGCCTTTGCTACATTAAACACCATACACGCATTCTCAAGCTTGCATACCTATCAACTACCACGGCATCCACTGCCTAAGCACCGGCTCAAAGCAGATGCCCTCCACGCAAAGATGTCGTATACAAACTCAAGGTACGAAAGCAGTGTTGCGCAACGTTGGTCAGATACCTGCAAAGTGTGTGCAGTGGAAGAACGTCGGCAACAGCAATACAGCCAGCCACACGCAGTACAACCGTAATTCAGTGGTGCAGCGAACTTATTTCTCTACATTTGATTTTGAAGCGCAGCTTCGACAGCTCTATCTCTCATTTCATATGTGGCAGTTACTGCTTGTCTGCATATCAATGTTTGTGAAATTGAGGCGCACCCAGTACGTCTGGTTTCCTTTCATGGATTACATCTCTTCAATACAAGGCATGTACCGCGATCAAGTATGAAGCACGATGAACCTTTTTTTCTGTGTGTGTCATCAAGTCACTTCTATCGAAGCTAAATAGTGACGTAAACTTTGTTTACCGCGAATACTGCGTTCTTTACTATCACTGAAGGTCGAGCCACGGAAAATGTCGTTAAAAAATGGGGCAGTGGCCAAAAGCTGCCTTTCAAGTTCCTCCTTCGCATTCTCTACTAACGGCATGCACAACTTTAAATAAGATGAAATTTGTCCTCACCACTATGACGTTGAGGGTGTAAAAGTCGTTTCTGGAAAAGTAGGCAGCCTTGAAACCTTGAATCCATGTGGACGAAGCCTTCCTTCGCCGCGGCCGGCTCCTCCGCGCTGGCAGGGAAGGTGATCCACATAACGCCGACGCGCTCGACGATCGCTTCCCCGACAGCATTAATCGTGCGACTCGCACTGAACAGGCTCGTCGCCACGTCCTCGTCATTTGCGATCGCGCCGTGGTAAATGCCGGTGGCGATGAAGCGAAGGGCACAAAGCACTTGCAGATCAATGGTCGGGGCTGTTCTTCGTGCCCGTACGCCGCCTCTCCAGGTCCTGGCGAAGCTTCCCGCGCAGTCATCGCACCATGCTTGTCGTCAGCCGGCACCGCAGTCGAAACGATTCATCGGGCATTGCAAAAGTATCGCGCTTATCGCGGAATTACTTTCGCTCCTGCACCTCTAACTACCGCACGACGAAGGACTGCGCCATTTTCTGCCGCATATGAAGCGTTCTCTTGCGGCGAGAACCAGAACATCGAACAAGTCAAATGAAGTAACAAGCTTTTATTTTTACAAGCAAACTTTACATACACTACTTCGTGATAATATTAACCGAAACATGTTAGCAAAGTAATTTACAGAATGACCTCTACTCATACGTATGGGAGGCGACACATCGAACGAGCAACCGCAAGCAACTCAATTTACAACAATATGGCGGCCAATTTGGGGCACTTCGTCGTTCTCACATTTTAAGCAGCAAATTTGGCGGGATGCAACGTCACGCAACGTCATTTTGACGCGACAAAGAGTGAGGCCCTGTGACGCAACGACCACCATGAGTTTAATGTCCAATCATGTTACAGACATGACGGTTCATCGTAAAGCGAGCAGTAGTTTCGACAAACCGCAACTTCATCGTACGCACAGCTTAGTACCACATTTCGGTTTCGTTATTCAGTCCAAACCTTTCTTTGTACATGGCAGAGCACGGTGAACGGCTACTTCGGAAAAAAATAACTTTTTTTTCTCACGTTACGTCATCGCGAATTCCTGTGTCGTAACGCTATTACAGCGCCACAAGACGAACGACCTCGCGTGACCAATCAAATCAGGCTAATGGCGGAATTTGACAACATGGCGGAATTTGACAATGTCCAGAATAGCACCCTCGGTCCCTTCCTCAGGGGGTGACTGCATTGGTCACGGAATTAAGCGTCACCGTGTTTTTTTCTCTCGCCGCTGATGCGGCTTTCCCTTTCGCTCACGTTTCGGAGGCCGTGAACGAATAGCGGAGGCGTTGTTCCAAGCGAGCGGTTCGTGTTTGCAGGCGTGTGCAGAACATGCCGAGACACTAGTACGAACGTCCTTCCCGGATTCCTTTCTGTTGCTATAACAGAAGCGCCGTCAAAGTCAACGTTTCTCTGTGTGCGCGTGCCACTGCTCTATCCCCAAGTGTAGCAAATTGAATTATTCCACTAAAACTCTTGCTTCAAGTGTGCTTCCGATTCTTCTGCAATCACAGGTCACGATTGTGACAGCGCACGCGCCAACCACCCGGGCAAGGCTTCAAGAAATCCTTGAAGAGCAGGAGATGGTAGAGATGGGGCCTTACCACGTGGTTGGCAATTCGTGCCAAACAGCTGTCGTGGAAGTCCTTCGAAAGCTCCACCTCACCGTGCCGGAAAGCCTCGTCACGTTCGGGCAACTCGTACAAAAAGCCGCGCTGGAGGCACTCATCGGCGCCTTCGTCGTCGGTGCAGGTTCCGGCTCGGGCACCGCGACGTTCGCAGCTTCCATCTGAGCAGTCCGGCGCAGAGCGTAACATGGGACGGGGCTCCCATGTTATAGCCATCGCAACTGTCGGCGCGTTTGTTTCGCTGGTGCTTGTGTGGCACGTGTGTGCAAGAGCAGACGACACTCAGCCCGACGTGCGTCACAGCCTTGTGTGGTCACGTGACCAAGCATACTACACTTCAACTTCACTGCCAAACTCGGCACCCAGCTAGAAAAACCGAAAGTTGTCCACATAAATAAGGCAATATTAAATTATTTAGCGACGATATATGAATCTTGGTGCGTGTATCCTGCTTCCTGGAGTTAAAGAAACGCTTGCAGCAAAGAACGCGCAAGCCACAAATTTGATGGCACCACCACTTTAAGGGAATACGCGCAGTAACGTGTGTGCCTTTTGTAATGGCTGGCCGGCTTTAAACCACGAAGACGTTATGACATCCGGCCACCCATTACAAAAGGCACACACGTTACTGCGCGTATTCCCTGAAGACCACGTAGTGGGTGCATAGCAAGTTCGAGAACATTTCACGCGCATATTGCTCATGGTTTAAAGCATGCTACCCATTACATAGTATGCACTAAGTCGTTGAAGTACGCACTAGGGACAGGTTATCGCTATCGCCTTCAAATCTTAAAGGCGAAGCTTAAGGGTCCCGAAATTTTATTTGATCATCATCAGCTGCTAAAGCATCAAGAAAGGAAGCACCTGCGTAGGTTTGCGTGTTTCCTTACGGACGCGTACTGGGCCCTTCGCTGATCCACAAAAGGAGGAATTATGGAGTAGCGGACGCTTAACAACTGTACGTGCAGTGGGAAATCTGCGATAGCTTGAAACGCCCAATGTTACGCGCATAGTCGTTCGTTTCCTTACGGAACGGTTGAGGCATGCACCGAGAACCGAATCTGGGCTAGCAATTTTCTGAGAAGGCGATGCGCCCGCGGCTGGATTACGCTATCGCGCTCTACTATTGATCGCGACGCTCAAGTGGCCTCCAAGTTTTTTGTTCACATATTTGCGATGACTAGATTTATACATTACTCCCACTTCTCTTGCGGGGCACTGTGTGCTTCTTAATGGTTCCGTGCTGAGTAAAGCCTTCAGATTACCACACTAAGTGCATGTGTAGAGCAAGAAATAATTGCACAGTTGTTTTTCCAGTAGGGCAGAGCGAAAGGTGCTTGAATATTCCAGAACTTTATTAGAATTTCAGCGCGAGAAAATTGTAAGCAGCAATGCTATAAACCAAAAAAGTTTAAGCAGCTTGAATGACCTAATGTCGCGCAGACTGTTTAAACTGGATAGCTAGTGGCTTCATATCGCTATTTCATTGCTTGACTTTGGCTTTACAGTAGTTTTGCCACCATCTGCCTAAATGAAAGCCCGGTCTTCCTATCTAATGTCATGAAACACTTTAAATATGAAGTAAAGCTTAGCGAACCAAAGGCAATCTGAGCCCTTCCATCTACGTATCAATCTAGCCGCCAACGCTTGGGTGGTCTCGATGTAGCCCCATCGATTTGGTATTGACTGAAATTGGGTTAGGTGGGTATGACGAATGACTTTATGATCGTGACATGAAGAACGCGAAAATTTTGGCGTGGAGGTGCTGAAATGCTTTCCATTAGTCACGTGTGGCACATGCCAGTATACCAAAGCCGCGGTATACGGGTATGCACCACAGGTGATACATAATATATATCTACCCAGGAACGCCGAGAACATACATTGTAAAGTTAGGCGGGAGAGCGTCAAGAGAATACGGCATCAGCCGCGATCACCCGGCATATGGATTGGCGGATGGAATAAGTTTATTTAGGTCCAATTGGCTGGGCACAAAAAAAAAAAATCATGATGCCAGCAGTGATGGGAGGAAGTATTCTGCGAGGTAGTCAAGTATTCCACAACACAGCCACGACAGGTCTTGACACTGCTTCGGAAAAAGACCCTATGCACGAGAATCATGTCGGTGCAACGTCAATTGTGGTTGCACTGCTGGATATCTAATTTTATAACAGGGTAATAAACATTTAAGACGGGAACAAACAGCGCTGGACACGGGACGGTGAAAGAATGACAGACGAAGGCGCTGAACTAACAACCATTGGTTTATTGCAGGGATTTGCAATATATACAGAGGCTTCGCGCAGAAGAACAAAAAACACAGTAACTGCGCAGAGAGAGAGAGACAAGAAGTCATCATGTCGGACACGTTGGCAAAACAGGCTTTCACGTTTTTGACAAGCAACTGATTTTACAGCTATGAAGATGAATCAATGGCACACTCGAAGCTTGAGCGCACGTAGTTTTAGGCGCTGCCCCCCCTGTGGGGCGCTAGTTTCTTATGGTATTTAGACGAGTGTTTCGACCTAAGCAAGATCGTTCTGAATTAACAACGCTAGCATTAATTATACAATGCCTTTGAGCATTTACGATTCGATTTCGGCATTACCCGACGCAAAGTTACAAATTACTGTAAAAAAAGTCGCAAACAAAGCTTTCGCGGTCAGGGGTCCTTTAGGATGAGTTTAAGGAAAATTTCGCCAATAATTAAGCGCGCAAAAGAAGACGAAGTCCCTGCGGTGCATGGCAGGTTAATTATTTTCCTCCAACAAAATTCTAAATTACTCCCTCATTAACCGCCGGTTAATGGCCAATCCCCCGTAGTGGGTACGAGCCATATGTATGGGAACAAACAAACAAACAAACAAAGCGTAGGCGGCGCGCGCCAGAAGAGCTCGCGACAGAGGGGCGTTCGAACGTAATCGGGTTCAGGCGGCTCGGCTGCTGCTGCCGCCGACATCGAAATCTACACCTGGTGGTTCTGCTACCTCCCTGCTCCGGCGCCAAGGGAGCAGTTCTTCCGCTTATATCGGCCACGAGCAACGGCGATGTAAGGTTGCAGTCTGTACACCATCCTTTCATCTCGAAACTGGATCTGTTCGTGGCCAGTTGACGGCTGTAGGCTTCGGTGAGTGGGACAACCGCCGAATGTTTTGGCGTAACGTGTCAGTGTGGGCTGTTGTCATCATGACATGGCTTGTAGCGCAGCGTAGCAGGCAGACAGAAAAGGACAGACAGGCGGACGCGTGGCTTCGTGCGTGTGCCGTTTCTTTTGCGTCATTGTTTTCAGCTGCGCTGTGCTCCAATAAGTCATTAACCGTGGTATACTGCAGGATTTTCTCTATAAACTTAAACGAAGCGACACACAAAATTAGTTCAAGTGCCAGTCGTTTCAACCCGAGTGCCACTGAAATCAATTAAATGAAGAAACTCTCAAATCTTTGTGGAGTATAGTACATATATGCAGATGAGGACCCCGGTTTGTCGCTTTTATTGTTTTTTTTTTTATCGAGACCAGAGAATGGGGGCCCCGGCCTACGATATTATGCCTCACACACATTCCCTAAAAATGCTGCTAAATTAATCTCGAGTCTTGGCAGTATTCGGCGGTCAACACTGGACCTCTGTGCCCGTACTGGTATGGCCGAGGCTTGAAACCAATCGCTGTTCGGGTCAAGGGAAATGACGCTGAGCTGAGGGCGTGAAGCCCTTTGATATCCTCCCAGTTAAAAAATGACCGAGTGTTTTGGCCATCTTCATAATATTCGATGATACAACAGCCAAGCAGGAAAGAAACAAGAAAAATTAAGGAACCTTAGCCGCTCATGGTTAAAGTACTTATGGAAAAAAAATCTATTTCTGCAGACATGGAAGTAGAGAATATGCCGCGGGAAGGGGAGAATGAGTCGGTGCGCTTCGAATGACACCCCTCAGTCTTCCAGTCGAGCCGCCCAACGTAGGGACATCTCTGGTGTGCTTAGGTGGGAGTTTGAACGCGCATTCACTTTCCAGTCAATTTACTTGTTCAGTAAATTTCGATTGGTACGACAAGTTTCTGTGCACGGCCACATGATTCCAATGAAACTGTGTCGAGCGCAATTTTCATAGCGGCGTCTTTCTCAGCTGGCACGTGTCCTTAAGCAATCAGAATCGCAGTGGTGACGTGACTTATTTTTCCTGCAGGCTCGCCAATGACCTAGCGTCGAGGTCACTTTTGTTGACATCGAAGACCCCCTGGTTATTCATGGAGCCTCAAGTGTTCGGTATGTCACGGAGAATTTCCAAGGGAACCGGATCGCGACCTGCCACTGGCAGGCTGTCGTCAAGTACGCGGACCAGCCATCCGTGCAAGTGGTGGAGGGAGTGAAGACGATCGACGGATGGCTACAGTGCATTACTTCGTGGATCCTGGTCGAGGAGTACAACAACACCCCGAAGACGAGCGTGAGTGGTGTTCCGCCTATAAAGACATTACGTTGAGCTGACGCAAAGGAAATAGTCAGTAAGCATTAGAATGGACCCATAAGCAAAGGTGACAGAGGGAGAGAGAGAGAGAAAAAAAACGCCAGCTGCAGTTTTCGTTCGGCATTTTCTATTGAAAGAGCCCGGTATAAGATGCGCGTGCTGTCGGGAGAAGAAATTAAATCAATTATGCAGTAGGTCATAAAATTTTCCTCTCGTCGTTCTACCGGAAGATAATCTCGGAAGCCGCGTAGAAAAATGCGCGTGGTTCAGATCTGCGCCGCGAGGTGCCGCAACGTTCCCAGCTGGTCACTATTGAATACCATCTGCTCCTTCAATGAACTCATTCATTTGATTTTCATTGGTATTCTGAATACTTTTCATTAGTATTCTGATTCTGAACTGGCCTTCATCTTAAGTAGCCCGATGCTCCGATATCTTATGTATCGAATATAATTCTGACTTGGAACTATAAGCATCGATCTCGTACGATGCCTCCACAATGAATGTGTACATCCGTGCCCGCCGCAATGTTTACGTTGTGTAAGTTGTAGCTCGCGCGTTGAATGTTTATATGTGTGTGTACCGCGCCATTTTTGCATTATAACTGGTCCCTCAAGTGTTGTGTCTGCTTTATATTCTTCTCGAACGACAGGTCGTGGTCGCTTCGGAGCGGAACGACATCACGCCCATGACCCTGGTCGGTGTGCTGGCGAGCGCCGAGTTCACCCAGATGGGTGCGTACTCGGCGATCAACAACTCATGCCAGCACGTGGTGAAGCGGCTGCTGACTAGTCTCGAGGTTCCGATCCCTCCATCACTCACCACCTTGCGGTTGCTGTTGGAGCGCGCGGCCGCGGAGGCAGTCCTTGCAGGCACCGTGTACGGGGTTGTCGGGTCTTCACTTGCGGCGGCAATGGCCGTCTAGACCGCCGAGAACACATCAGCTCCGTAGTGAAAGGCTCGACCGTCCGCTACTGTGGCCCCATCCTCACGTCAGTCAGAGCGATTTGTATTGCTGGCACTGTCGAAGGGTGCCAGCGTTTGCCGCCAAGACGAGTCCGAAGTGTACTGATGGCTCCATTGAAATTCGGACATTTCGAATAAATCTTCCGCTGGAGACCACTAAAAGAAATGCAACCATCGTATTCGCAGAAAAGTGCTCTTTCTTGCGTAATTAGAGGTAATATTTGAATTTCCTGCAGTGTGTAGTGCTTGTGAGCAGTAAACTTGTTCAGGGATTGCAATGCAATAATATTCAGTAGACGTTCACACATTCGACGTCATCGACCTGCCACGCGACTTCTACTCTGGTTCCTGTATTCAAACGTTTTGCCGCGAGATTTGCGGTCCCGGCGGAATGTACGGCCAGGTCTTTGCAAGCTGCGGCGCAATCTTTCTAAGCAGTACGTGGTCCAGTGCCTATGGTGTTCGCCTGCTGACCCGAAAGACGTAAGACTGAATCCCGGCTGAGGGGACCGCATTTAGATAAAGGCGAAGTGCTACAGGCCCGTCTAATTAGCCCCATAGGTACACGCTGAAGACTCCCAGGTTGTCGAAATTTCCGGAACCCTCCACTACGGTGTCCTTTATGGCATCCGTGGTTTTGGGACGTAAAACCCCAGAAATCATTTCTTTCCTTTGTTAGCTGCAACGCTGCAGCAATGTGGGGCAACATAATTTCATTGCACTTGAGATTTAATTTGAGATTTAAGTGTTATTGAAGCGGTACGTTGAAGTGGTGTTCGCGGGCGAAAATTTAAGCCCGTGTGAGAGAGAGTGACGTTCGCTGTAAATGGCATTAAATTTTCCGAGCGACAGGCGTTTTAGTTTCTGGGGTCTTACGGAGGACTCTCAACATTTCGACCATAAGGGGGTTCTTCACCAACCACAAATAACGCACAACACACGGTTCTCTGTCGTTTCGCCTCCAGACGATGGCTTAGTAGTGGGGAAAACTCTCGGTGGAGTTGGGTGGATTAACGGGGCAGCTCTAGACTTGGCCCCACAACAACGTTGTCTTCATCGATTTGGTGTATATGCATACCATCTGATATGGACGTGCCAAGGGTTACAGTCGGAACGCTCCCGTCATCTGCTGCAAGCCGGCCTTCGCTACTGTGACACAAACAGTTTTGACCGATGGACACATGACAACACATTCCACAAGACACTGCTTCACTTCATACAAAACACCGGCCTAACAGCGCAAATTTAATACAAATATACACAACAAATATTATGCTTTAAGGGTAAGTTTATGTCGCAAATAAAAAAAATTTTGGGCGCCCGTGCCAGAGTGGCCTTTCCAAACCCGTGACAATGTCAATGGCGAGCGGGTTCTGCTACACACACGCTCGTTAATTATAACATATAATCTGTAAAAACGTCTCTGGTGGCCGGCAACACCCGGCTCTTTCATAAGATGCTTCGCGTCTAAAACAAGCAACGGATACTGGCGTCCAGGTTGTTGTAGGAGGTGACGTAGATGGACATGCAAACACAGAGCCGCTGCGCGCAACCCGTCCGGTATTCGCTCCTAACTCATCCATAATTTAGTGTGCGCCCACATGCATGCCACCCTATCCGTGAGGACAGGGCAGCTAGCATGACCTGTCGGGTATGAAGGATCCTCACGCATTCATTACACCGAACTGCAGGGTCCCCCCGTCCTTCCGGTGGAATCTACCGCCGAATGAGTGGCAGTACATCTTGTGCAGACCCGCTTTTCAGGCTCATTGGGGAACGGGACATGCACGGCGAGGGTGGCCGTACTTGGAACAGAATGTGCGTAACAGGACGTGAGAGTCTTCAACTACCTTAACAACAGTTCAGCCTTATGACAACTTGACCTTTCGCCATGAGAGAGCGGTAGCCCGGTGGAGGGATCTCGATGAAGTGTGTAAAATTGCCTGAACGCTCTCTGTAGGAGATGGCGACAGAACACCGAGTATCGTCGACCGCAAGATGAGGGTTTCGAAGCTGCAGTACGACATTTGCGGCGGAAACGTCAGGGTCGAACCAATCAGTTTATTGCGAGGTTGCCGCCTTCTGAAGTATGCGTATCGAGATGTTATTCCTTGTAATGGTATTGTTTTGAGTGGCGCTCTTCGGGTTTTCAATGGATGCCGCCTGATCGGAAGCACGGTGAGAGCATTGCGTGTTTTTCGGATATTAGCTTTGATAACCTTGGGGCAGGTGTCATGGAAGGAACGAGGAGTGTGAGGAGCATGTTCTTGCCCGAACAACGGTCGGGCGCCGTCGTCAGCGGGGCCCGCAGAGAGGCTAGCACCCGCTTGCGGTCGCCCCATCGTAACAAGTAGAGCAGCGCCTGGCGCGCCCGCCTGAAGGACAGTGGCATAGGAGACACCCTGGAGGGGAGCGGCCGCGACGGGATGAAGGTACTGTGCTGAGGTGTGGCGGGTGCGGAAAATTGGCGGGACACCTTCTCTGCTCGGCCGGCTTGCTTCGCGGAAATCGCGCGTACATCAGCACATTACTGTATGATAGCTTGTAACAGACCGATAATTTGAGAACGATGTCTACTCGATACCTTGCAAGGAGGTTCAAACAGGATGTCCAGGATCTTCTTCTGGTAGTCGGCAGTACGGTTGAAGGCATCCCTTGTGGTGGAGTCGAAGGGCGCTTGGACAGAGGCAGCAACGTCGAGATGGGATGAGGGTACTGGAGCGGTGGCATGCACACGGGATGAGGGAGCCAACAGCGCCTGCACATCCTGATCTGCTTCAATATCTACATCGTGTATCACTCTGTCACCATTGGGGGGAGAGAAAAATCTACGCATCTCCATGAAGTGAATCATGACGAGTGGGCGAAGCACTGGGGATCGTTGTTACCGTAAATTCACCCGTGACATTGCCCACTCTCACATGTAAATGAGTGACAACGCGTGTGTACAATATATATACAATGTGTTTTTGCCGTTGAGCCGCCGCTTCCCACTCCCTCAACCCCGGAGTAGCAGCTTGATGTCGGCGTTGCCGCTTTGCCTGCCGCGGGCGAGAGCGCTTTTACGATAGTTTTAATCCATGACAGAAAGAGAATGTGTAGTCTGGAACGTTCTTATTCTTCATCGCCATTAGCATCATCGTCATCATCATGAGGTGTAGTGGTTACTTTTGTTGTGACCGGCACCGGGACCGACGTAGGAGCGGCGTCCCCTGTTCTACGAACAAGTCGCCGAGGGGCTGCTGGCCCGCTGACAGACGTTCCAAACACGTGAATTGTCCTTCCGAGCCGGGAGCGAGGCGCCATGCAGTCCGACGTCGCAAGGTATTCGACGAGTCGACCACAATGGCTTTCGGTCGCGACATGCTCTTTGGGGAGACGGCGGCGTCGCCGCGGACGACAACACGTCCCGCTAATTGCGTGCCGAGCGGCGGACCTTTGATGCGCCCAGTTGTCCGAGTGTGGGACCCCTCATCCTGCGGCCGTCTCACGCCACCCCCTTGGCACCACTGGTGCAATGCTGTGGCCACACCCCTGTCGAGACACGTGAACCTGGGCGGGTGTGGGCGGCACCGTCGGAGGTGGCGTGTGTCGCGTGATTGGACAGCCCAAGTTGGAGCCTTTCCCTCATCTGAGGATCTAGGGAAAAGAGACTCTTTATAATCAGCCCCCGAGAGTCTTCGAAGAGGAGTCGACAGTTAGAAGATGAAACTGTAGACATCCATCACTTGTACATTTTGTAAATACAGTTGTTGTTCTTGTAACCTCCAAGCGTCCTGAATGTCGGCCCCCACTCTCTAAGGTCACCCGACCCTTCTTGGTGGCATCAATGTCCCCGCACCCGGTCCCCCCAGTCGCAACAGTGGATGGCAGCGGTGGGATGATCTGCGCGGGAACTCGACTCCGGCTTGGTGAGTGCACGACCTTTTCTCCTTGAGAGTTGCCAGGCTTAACATAGTAGTTCTTCCTGGTAACAAGGGTGTTGGAAGCCTGTTCACGGGAACCTTGCTTCAACACATTTCCTTGAGAAACTTGTCGGCAAAAGAATAGCAGCCATGGCTTGGAGAAAGTTGCGCAGATCAGACCTAGACGCGATAGGCGGGGAATGCGGGATTGATTGCGGGAAACACCTAAAGAAGGCGGAAGTCATCGAGGCAATAGAGGCAAGCGGCAGAGATGACGAGGAGATCGTGGAGTTGTGGGAGGATATTCAGGACAAGAGGAAACGAGAGCAGCTAAAAGAGGAACGCGAACTGGAAAGGAAGCGCCTAGAGTTAGAAATAGCTCGGGCAACTGCCTCAGGAGGCGCAACACTCAGTGCTCCAGTAAGCAAGACACCGAAAATAAAAGACCTCATGAATCCTTTTAAGATGGGGGAGGATATCGGTTTATTTTTGGTCAACTTTGAGAGAAGTTGCGAAGGCAAATTTGCGCGTGAGTTATGGCCACAAATGCTCCTGACCGTGCTTCCATGCGAGGCAGCAGATGTACTCGCTCGTTTGCCGCGAGATGAGGCGGATGACTACGACATTGTAAAACGTGCGCTACTAAGGAGGTATCGGCTGTCTGCGGAAGCTTTCCGACGACGTTTCAGAAATAGTAGCAAACGGGGCAATGAGTCATTTATTGATTTTGCGTACAGCCTCAAATGCAATCTCACTGAGTGGCTGAAGGGCGAGAGAGCTTTTGGAGACCATGACAAGGTTGTCGAGTTGATTTGCACAGAGCAATTTCTGAACGGCCTAAGTGACGAAGCACGCTTGTGGGTATTAGATCAGCCCGGGGAAAAGAATTTGGAGCGCACCGCAGAACTGGCTGAGGAGTACACCATGAGGCGTGGGGAAATGAAAGAGCGCTACATACCGGTAAAGAAACCGTACCGCGAGAATTCTAAGCAGTCTGAGCGCAACAGTTATGCCTCTAATGCACCAGGAGGAGCGAATGAAAAAAACAGGCCCAGAGATTCGACCACGAATGGGCGCGCAGGCAAAGAGAAAGGCGAACAGGACAAGAATCGCGACAAAGCATTTGAGGCAAAGAAACCCATTGTGTGCTTTCGATGTAATGAACCGGGGCACTTAGCAATTGGTTGCCGTAAGGAAAAGCTCGTTTTTTCTCTTTTGAACCACACTGAGGAGAACATGAGGTTACTCGAACCGTACTTAAAAGAGATGACTGTCAATGGGCAAAATTGCCGGGTCCTACGCGATTCTGCAGCCACTATGGATGTAATACACCCATCATACGTGCCCGCGGACGGGTTCACCGGAGACTGCGCGTGGATTAGACAGGTAGCGCAGGAAGATAGTGTGTGTCTTCCAGTGGCCAAAGTCCTCATTAAGGGTCCTTTCGGAGAACTGGAAACAGAGGCCGCCGTGTCACAAAGTTTGCCGAAGCAGTACGGTTACCTTTTTTCTAACCATTCGGAGGACATGTTGAGAAAGAAAGGTCTGAGCTTTGGAGAACACACTGTGCTTGCTCTAACGCGTTCTAGGGCAAAAGAGATCGCGAAGGAGCTCGGGAGTTCCCAAAACAGGGAGGCACAGGCCCCTGACGAAAGAGAGACAGACGCGGATCAGCAGAACGTACCGGGCGAGGGGCGAAAACAGCTCTAAGAGTTCCAGTGAGGCCAGCGAGGACCTTAACCCTCTTTTCGTGCCACCTTGCATGGGTGGGTTCTTGGAACTATCGAAAATAAGCCCAGAGGTTATCGCTGCGGAACAGACAGAGGATGAAACGCTTGAGAAATTGAGCGATGCGGCAGAGGAAGGGTTGGCGCGGAAGAACGTCTTTTTACGCCGCCGCGCCGGAATTTTGTACCGTCAGTACAAAGACGCGAAGGGGGTGCACTATGACCAGTTGGTGGTTCCACAGAAATACCGAGCAAAAATACTGGAGCTGTGTCATGGTAGCGGGTGGGCGTGCCATCTTGGCATTAAGAAAACAAAGGCTCGTCTACTTAGGGAGTTTTATTGGCCCAATTGTTTCAAGGATGTCGAGAGGTACGTGCAATCTTGCGATGTGTGCCAAAGAATAGGCAAAACCCATGACCAGCAGAAAGCACCGTTGAAGTTGGTGCCACTCATTAGTGAGCCTTTCCGCCGCCTTGTCGTGGACGTTGTGGGCCCTCTGCCAGTGACGAAGTCAGGATGCCGCTACATCTTAACCATGATATGTCCTGCCACGAAATTCCCGGAGGCGGTTCCCTTGAAGGAGCTGTCGTCTGTAGAAATAGTGGATGCTTTACTTTCAGTGTTCTCGAGAGTGGGCTTTCCGTCAGAGTTACAGAGCGACCAGGGCAGTGTTTTTACTAGCGCACTAACTACCACATTCTTGGAGAGGTGTGGCATTAGGATAATTCACAGTTCGGTCAGACATCCCCAGAGCAATTCAGTAGAAGCATGGCACTCAGTCTTAAAAGAGTCTTACGGGCATTATGCTACGAGAATCGGAAAGATTGGGAAGCATGCTTGCCAGCCACCATGTTCGCCCTGAGGTCGGTGCCGCACGAGGCCACCGGCTTTAGTCCCGCCGAGCTAGTATATGGGAGATCACTAAGGACCCCGCTTCGCATGCTGCGAGAATCTTGGGAGGGAAGAGGTGAGGATCCCACTGTGATCGAGTATGTGTTGGGCTTACTCGGGCGACTTCAGACCTGCAGGGACCTCGTTGAGGCGAACATGACGAGGGCACAGCTTAAGGCAAAACGTCTCTATGACAAAAACGCGCGCCAACGTTCGTTTTCAGAGGGAGACCAGGTGATGCTCTTAGCATCGTCTAAAGCTAACAAGCTCGCGGTTCAGTGGGAGGGTCCGGCGAAGGTTATGCAGAAGTTGTCGGACACGAATTATGTTGTCAAACTGCCGGGGAGGCGGAAGGAGGTAAAGATTTACCATTCAAACTTGATGAAGCCTTACCACCAGCGATCAGCAGTGGTCCAACTCGCGCTTAACGTTCCCGAAGAATTAGAGACAGATTTTGTTTTTCCCGGACAGGCTTCTAATTCACAGTCGCTCGACGGCTTGCTAGAAACGGTCACCCGAAACTCGAATTTGAGTGTAAAACAAAAGACGGAACTGGAGAACCTTCTACACGAGTTTGAGGGAGCTTTCGTGGACAGGCCAGGAAGAACCGATCTAGTTGAGCACGACATTGAACTAACTTCTGTTGAACCCATTCTTTCGCGGCCTTATCGTGTGTCACCTAGGCAAAAGGAAATTCTCGCACGCGAGATTCAAAGAATGTTGCAAATTGGGGTCATCGTCCCGTCAGAGAGTGAGTATACCTCACCTCTAATACTCGTGGAAGCGCCCGGGAAAGAACCGAGACCGTGTATCGATTACAGGAAATTGAATGCAGTCACGCGAGACCAGCTGTACCCCATTCCCAACATAGAGGATAGAGTGGAAACTGTCAGCAAGGCTCAGTACGTCTCCACGCTAGACCTCACGCGCGGCTACTGGCAGGTGCCCATGACCGAACGAGCCAGTAAATACGCAGCGTTTATCTCCCCCATGGGCACTTTCCGACCCCTAGTCATGAGTTTTGGGCTCAAAAACGCGCCCTTCTGTTTTTCAAGGCTCATGGATCGTGTGCTGGCAGGAGCAGAGAACTACGCTGTTCCTTATCTTGATGACATTGCAGTTTTTTCGGACAGCTGGGAAACACACCTAAGCCACTTGCGGGACGTCCTGACGCGCTTAAGGGGCGCGGGCCTCACGGTTAGAGCAGAGAAGTGTCAGTTGGGACAGGCGGAAGTAGAGTATCTAGGGCACATTGTTGGGCGAGGGTGCCGGCGGCCTCACGAGGTAAAACTTGCCGCCATCGAGAACTATCCCCGGCCTATCACGAAAACTGATATCAGGGCATTTCTAGGCCTCACTGGATATTACCAACACTATATCCCCAACTACTCACAGATCGCCAGTCCTCTGACCGACAGTTTAAGGAAGGGAGAGCCCATTAAGGTCAAGTGGGACGAGTTAAGGGAAGGCTCTTTCCTGGCCTTGAAGGCGGCCCTGACGTCTCAGCCGATTTTACGAGCTCCGGATTATAACCGACCTTTCATACTTCAGTGCGACGCGAGTGAAAGGGGCCTTGGAGCTGTTCTGAGTCAGCGAGATGAGAGTGGAGAGGAGCACCCCGTGCTTTTTATTAGTCGTAAGCTTTCAACGCGTGAGGAGGCTTATAGCACTTCAGAGAAAGAGTGCGCATGCTTAGTATGGGCTATTCACAAGCTTCGGTGCTACTTGGCCGGCTCACCCTTTGTTGTAGAGACGGATCACTGTCCCTTGTCATGGCTTCGGAATATGTCGCCTAAAAACGGCCGCCTACTGAGATGGAGTTTGGCACTACAAGAGCATAATTTTGAGGTCCGCTACAAAAAGGGGAGGGAGAATGGAAATGCGGATGCTCTCAGCCGAGGTTTCCTGTAATAAGGAGCGTGCGCATTCGGATTTAGTTACAACATCCATTGTTTCATTTGTTTTCGAGTGTTTTATTTGTTTTTTCATTATCCGTTTTTCTTTTCGTATTTTTTTTTATTTTCACCGCTTAATAAACCTTTAGGTTTGGTCTGTCGAGAGCAGACATTGAGAAGGGGTTATTATGGGTTAGTTATTTTTTTTTTTGCCGATTTTCTCACTCGCCATTTGCCTCAAAGCTAGGTGACTTGCGTCTTGAATGAAATTGGATTAAGGCAAAAGTCTTCAAAACGTTGGAGGCGCTACCATATTGTTTTGTTTAGGGCCGTTCCGCCAACGTTCTAGTGTGGCTGCTTTTCTGCCAATAACCGGTTCAGGTATAACCTTCCGACAAAGAGTTCGGTAGCCTGGCATATCTCGGGAGGGGTTGTGTGCCTGCCTTGTCGCTGCTCGGGTACTGTGCGGATTTGATCGCTAATGTCAGTCCCAGCCTTCGACCTGCGGGGACCCTTTCGACCGAGAACACCACGTACGGACCTGCTGATCCCTCTTTGTCGGGAGAGAAAATCTGAGCCGGAGGCGTTCCTGACCTGCTGCGCTGCCAGGCCTCTTCATGGTGCAGCGTTGGGCTGCCCCTTTGCGAGTCCTTTTCCCGGCGGTGGACGAGCTGTTGTGACCGGCACCGGGACCGACGTAGGAGCGGCGTCCCCTGTTCTACGAACAAGTCGCCGAGGGGCTGCTGGCCCGCTGACAGACGTTCCAAACACGTGAATTGTCCTTCCGAGCCGGGAGCGAGGCGCCATGCAGTCCGACGTCGCAAGGTATTCGACGAGTCGACCACAATGGCTTTCGGTCGCGACATGCTCTTTGGGGGAGACGGCGGCGTCGCCGCGGACGACAACACGTCCCGCTAATTGCGTGCCGAGCGGCGGACCTTTGATGCGCCCAGTTGTCCGAGTGTGGGACCCCTCATCCTGCGGCCGTCTCACGCCACCCCCCTTGGCACCACTGGTGCAATGCTGTGGCCACACCCCTGTCGAGACACGTGAACCTGGGCGGGTGTGGGCGGCACCGTCGGAGGTGGCGTGTGTCGCGTGATTGGACAGCCCAAGTTGGAGCCTTTCCCTCATCTGAGGATCTAGGGAAAAGAGACTCTTTATAATCAGCCCCCGAGAGTCTTCGAAGAGGAGTCGACAGTTAGAAGATGAAACTGTAGACATCCATCACTTGTACATTTTGTAAATACAGTTGTTGTTCTTGTAACCTCCAAGCGTCCTGAATGTCGGCCCCCACTCTCTAAGGTCACCCGACCCTTCTTGGTGGCATCAATGTCCCCGCACCCGGTCCCCCAGTCGCAACACTTTGCATGTGCTGTGCTGTGATGGCAGAAAGAGAATGTGTGGTCTGGAACGCTCTTCTTCTTCATCGTCATCAGCGTCATCGTCATCGCCGGACAACGCACAACGGACAAGCCTAGACCCAAAGTTACTTCGCCCCTAACAGATTCGTCTGAGCGCAGCGAAGCTTCCGCCTCGGAAAGATCGCGCTCAGACGGTGGCCCAGGGGGATCGTTCACGTTATCAGCCATGTATATGTGGGTATGAGCCACCCATGGCTGATTTGAGGGGCGGTGGACAAGGCAAAAGGTGCTATTTTACGAAAAAACATCCCCAAAGAACCCAAAATTTGGAGCCCGATAGGTTCCCCGAGTTCTCAAGAACAACCCCGGAAGGAAATTGGAAGGCCGAAATGGAAATTTATGCATGTTTGAGGAAGAAATTGCTTAACCTAAACGAACAGAAGCAGTGGGCCCAGTGCCAACCCTTGCGGAAAGCCAGAACTCCGAACACAACCCGAAGCTGGGCTCAGAATTCGCATTGGGCATTATCGTAATCGTCGGCAAATTTTTAGTGATGTTGTGACCATGGAACAATTGGGGAAATAATTACGCACGCAAAAGAAGACGAAAATCCTGTTGTGTTAATATGGCTACCAGCTCAATTGCACAGTAAAAATGCATCTATTTTATATATTACCTAGTATTCACTTTTCTATTTATTTATTTGTTCTTCATCCTCAAACACTGTTCAAATTATGTGCTAAATATTAAACTACGAATTCTTGCCCAATTCCCAAGAGTGGGTATGTGTTATATTGATTGAAGGCGCAGACAAACAAACAAAGAAAAGCTGAATTAGCAGGGACAGTTGGGCGAGTTGGTTGAAGTTCATCTTTCAAAAAAGCGCGAGAAATCCACAATAGACAGGTAGGAAGGAGACAGGACGACGAACTACTAGCAACTGAAGCTTTAATCAATGGATGGATGGAAAAACTTTATTAGTTGTCCGGCAGATTAATGGCCCGGGCTCAGGTCTCCCATGTCGGGACGTCAAGGCTTTGCCTCTCCGCCGCTCCATGGGCCTGCTGGACTGCCCACAGTTGGTCGGCGAGCTTGGAGCTGCGCAGAGCGGCTTCCCACCTCGCCGAAGAACATCGGGACTAATACGTTTGGCTTTAGCCTCGCATTCCCAGAGCATGTGCTTAAGCGTAGCTGTGTCTGTCTGGCAGACCTTACAGATGCTGGTGCTATAGATCTCAGGGTATATTCGGTGATATAGCAGTGGATTGGGGTAAGTGTTAGTTTGCAGCTGTCGCCAGGTAACTGCTTGGGCTCTGCATAGAGTGCCACGAGGCGGAGGATAGCATCGCAGAGCCAAGTAGAACGCCTTGGTCAGTTCGTTGTATCCCGTAAGTCGATCCCGGCCCGCATACTCGTCGACAAGGCCATCGCCTCCTGCACGGGTTATCGCGTCGCGTGCAGCGGAGTGCGCTGCCTCGTTAAGGTTGGGGAAGTGCGGGCAGACTTCACCCATATGGGCGGGGATCCAGATCAAGGCAGTCTGGGAAATCTGGCCGGCATGCACCAGTATGCGAAGGGCTTCAATCGAAATCCTACCCTTAGCGAAATTCCGTACTGCTGTACGCGAGTCACTGAGTACAGTCTGAGTTTCGGCGTCAGTCATAGCCAGAGCAATGGCCATTTCTTCAGTTACCTCCGGGTGTCGGGTCCTGACACAGAAAGGCGCAGAAAGATATACACACGCATTACCAAAAACAAGATAAAGAAACAGACCACCGCAGAATGAATATGCATATAACAGAAACAACGAACAAAACACCAGGCACGTTTTTGTCACCAGCTTAAGTTATATCGAGGTATTCTACCTCTCGGCTTGATAGCGCTACGAACGGACAGCTTATACAAGAAGCACCCGCTTTAGAAATATAGGCGGCTTCAACAATTTCACGAGTCCTCTGAACTCGGTTCGAAAACAAAATTGAT
>JALIZH010029644.1:0-10025 GCA_030522465.1 Rhipicephalus appendiculatus | reverse complement strand
CGAAATAAGAACACAAATAAAAAATGCCTACGACAGACTGGGAATCGAACCCGGGTCCTCTGCGTGGCAGCCCAGCACTCTACCACAGAGCTATGCCACTGCTTGAAACTGCGTTGCAAACTGACCCTATGCAGGCTCCATTTCGGGTAAGGAATCGCGTTAACATGTGCAATCAAGTGTTTTTGAACAGTAAAGTAACAACCAGGCGTCACACAATGCAAATTGAGTAACGAATGGGGCGTTCAATGCTTCAGTCTATTACAAAAGCCTCAGGCATAATTCTTCATCGTCGTCTGCCGCAGCATCAACAAAGTGCACATAATGCGTTACAAGTATGTAGTGGGTACCGCGCTTTTGTGAAAAATAACGCATAATGGCATAGTGGACGTTTCCCCCACTACACAAAAATTATGATGATTGATGGCGTTGTGGGTATCATGAAAATGTGCCTGTAGTAGTTGCCCCAAGAGTGTTTAAAAATGCTCTAGAAAGGCCGCTCTTCCAGCTTTCGCTGTGACTGTACTGATCGTTCAGCGCAGGCCTGGCGGGTTTTTTTTTTTTCGCAGCGCTATAACCACGGAACTGCTAGATCTGCTCAATAACATCATTTTTTTCAGTTAAGTCATTGCACAATAAACGGTTCAATCACCATTGAGCCTTCCCAATTCTGCACCTTCAAGGGAACTCGGGCAGAGCTCAGCAAGTTAGAAGCAGAAGAGTCCCTTGGTCGTGGTTCACATAGTAAGATTGCGCTGTCTTCCCCCGAAAAACGCACTGGTCCCAACGGCACACCAGCCTTGCGTGTTCTTCCTCTCCGTTCGAAGTGGCGAAAATTTATCGCCACTAGGCCCATTCTGGGGTGTTTTAGATGTGAAGCATCTTATGGCGAAGCTTAATCCGGTGGTGGTGGTGGTGGTGGTGTGCCGCATGCCCACCCTTACTGCGCATGCGCAAACCCTTTAAAAAAATAAAAACTTCATCTCCCCCTCTCTCTCCTCTAGGCATCCCTCCCCGCGGCAACCCCACCCTCACTACGCATGCGCCTCCCCTCCTCTCTCCCCCTCTTACAATCCCCCCTCTCTCCCTCTAGGCATCCCTACCCGGGGCGTCTACACTCCCACTGCGCATGCGCGTCCCCCTCTCTCCCCTCTCCTACGCTCCCCCTCTCTCCTCTACGCATCCTTGCCCGCGGCGTTCACACTCCCACTGCGCATGCGTGTCACCCCCTCTCTCTCCTCTCCTACGCTCCCGCCTCTCTCGCCTCGCGACGCCGACGCAGGCAGCGTCTGCTAGCGAGTTTCTTGGTTGATAAAACCGACTGCTCGCGCTGCACAACCGTTCACTGGCCACCCCGTATATATGGCAATGGATCTTGACCTCCAAGGTGGTGCCGGTGGGAGATTTCTCCTGTGCGTTGTTGAACAATAAAAATTCGCATCGTGCGCGTTAACTAAAAGCGGAGTGCGGGTTTCTGTGTCCAGTCGGAGTCTTCTATCTCTCATTGCCCATTAGCAGCGATTGGCATGTTCCAGTAGGAAACACTGCTCCATCACTGCCTGCTTTGCGTCTCCCCAGTTTTCTCTCCTGCGCAACGCTGCGATGCGCACCAGCTTCAACGCCGCCGCCAGTGTAAGCTTTAGCGCCCGCTGCTTCACATCTACACATGGTTCCCTTTAGCGGGAGATGGTGTAATTTTTTAGTTCCGTCTGCTTCGGCGTTTCTTCTACAGCGTATTCTATTTACTGTTTAGCACACGCGGGGAACTTCCAAAGCAGAAAAATATTAGCGTCAAATTTTTGGCGCTGCCGCATATTTTTATTTCCTTCCGGCTTTCTACAGCCTATCCTATTTGAGGCCTTGGCTCAATATGGGGAAAAAAAAGCCTTAAGCAATAAGGGTGTTTTTTTTCCACCCTGTTGCCGGTAGGAAATATGCCTCCGCATCCGGGAACGATGAAATATGCCTGGGAAATGGAACATGCCTGGGGAGGTGCATAGCGTTCCATATGGAACCTGGACAAGTGGGGATTTCTATTTAGCGTTATTTCTTGTGTAACACATCGTTTGTAAAAAAACACAGGCGCACGTTTCCAAATTTTTTCAATCCTTCTTGTCTTTCACTTCCAACAGTTTGCCTTCAAAATACTTAATTTTGCATTTTGCTTATGCAGTGCAGGTTTTAATGCTGACCAATTCGCCTTATTTTTTGGTAGTTATAGTAATATTGTAATTTGGCGTACAAAATGGAGACATAACTGTTTTCATCAAATGGCTAGTAAAGCGCAAGTGTTACTTATTTTGCTATGTATGTTGTGAAAGGCCGCGTTCGCTGTTGTGCACTCTGAATGTACATGAAAGCTCTATTGTGAAGTCAGTTCAGAGAAATAAATAAACTCATTTTCAAAAGCCGAGAATTAGTAGCTTTCTGCTCACTAACCCCCGCAAAATTATTTTTCTGCATTAGAGATATTGTAACTAACACAATCTGCATCATGCAGGAAGGAGGTTCCAATCATAGGGCTGCACGTTTCTGGCCAAGTCTTTTTTTTTATTTTCTTTCGCACTGAATACGTCAGCGGGTGGAAATGCACCCTTTGCAGGCATCCGTGGAAACGGTAATGACTACTATGGATGCAAGTTGTAGATAATTTTCAAAGACAGAGTGCAGTACAAAAAACAGCTGTCTTGTCTAGTTTAAGCTGTGGGAACCCCTAAATATTTTTAGATTTATATTCATGGCAACACCTTTACCAGAGGCACTATTACCAGTCATTCCTATATTAAAAGAATCTAGTTTACCCGTATAAGTGTAATATAGCAAGGAAACTAAGAAATCTGATAACAATGGGAAGGACTGTTAGGCGGAAATAAAACTACCTCATTTTTTTTAAAGGTGTTAAAGGATAAGTTGGCACCTAGGTGTGGCTCCGGCTACTCTTCTGTTACGTAAAAGTTTGCGTCGTGAATTTGTCAATAACCATGAGGCAGTACGAAATTTACACATGTGAAGGTATTCTTACTACTAATCACAGTACTTTCATTGGGACAACCTCGATAAAGCGAAGGAAAAGGGCCTTTCGGGGAAGGCATTGTCATCAGCCATTACTCAGGCTTCTCCGAAGAGGAACGGCCTAATCGGAAGGAAGGCCCTAAGAGAAAGGCTGCGAATGCATACGTAAATATATGAATTAATACAGTGTAACCTCAGTGATACGATCGCGGCTCGTATGAGTTTCGGGGTCATATGAATTTCGCTGTAGTCCTGGCCAACAGTAGCGTAGCCAGAAAATTTTTTCGGGGGGGGGGGGGGGGGGGGTTCAACCATACTTTATGTATGTTCGTGCATGCGTTTGTATGTGTGCGTGCACATATACGCAAGCAAAACTAAAAATTTCGGGGGGGGCGTTTGAACCCCCCAACCCCCCCCCCTTGGCTACGCCACTGCTGGCCAAGGCCCATTAGGCTGCAATGCAGTGGAGTACGGTTAGTGCGAACCGTTCTTCGCCCTGCGACGTTTGATACGGACGTACGGTACCACGCATGTTCGAACAGGTACTGCCCGCGCTGCCGCAGAAGTCGCGGCAAATTGTGCCCTCGAATCCTGGAGGCCCTAATGCGCCTTCGCGTGCCTTCGCGTTTAGATTACAGATGGCGTTGGCGTTGCCGTTTTTATTTTTTGTCCACATCGACGCGTGCTGCTGCCGTTGAGGCAGCGATGTCGTACTGTGTTTACACGTGCCTGCCCCGTCGATGCAAGTGATGTCCTCGCTATCAGACGTCCTACGAAAGGTAGACGAGGACCGAAAGAGGAAGGACATGGCGAAAGAGCTAGGCCCGGCAGCGTCAACACGAACGATTGTCGGGGACGTGCACATCGGCCAACTCTCCGATTTGCACGGGAGAGACTCAGATATTGAGCAAACCTCCCGAGTGAGCCTCCCGCGAGCAAGCCTACCGCCATAACAAAATAAGAACGACGGACAGTGGTTCTCAAATTTTCTGGCTTTTATCCATCGTGTGCGAAGCGCATCTTAGGTTCCTTTCGCCGCAGTACCCTAGTGTCATTTGGAAAAACGTACTAAGATTAGGAAGGACCTATTCGCGGTCATGGGTCGTAATGCATCTGGTTCCGCGCACGCGCCATATATTTATGACTACAAGTATGATCGTTGACATCTCTAAATTCTGCTGGCAGTCATTCAGAGTTGTTCATGTTGTTGCTGCGGCACTGGGAAACCATAAATGAAAATGTATGTCAGCTTTTTTATTTGTCGCAGACTGATTTTCCATGTTTTGTGGTGATACGAATTTCGTAAGATAAAAATATTTTTTAACACGAAAGTGTTTTATGCCGGGGTACACCACGGCTCCTCTGACGTATTTCCGTCACGGATATGGACGTTGTAAAATATAAACTAACCTAATGAGATCAAAGAAAAATTAGAAGAAAAAGTTCTGTCGCCGGGCGTCGAACCTGCCACCTCTCGCTCCGCAGCGCGCGGCGCGAAACGACTCGGCTACAAGAGCGTACGTTCCTCAGCTTGCTAACGGCAGGCTGTTTATACACACCATATACCATTGGCGGTCCTCAGAGCTCCTCGACTTCAGCGCGTTTTCGTCATCACTAGCGAGATGGCGCGAAGGTGTCACGGAGCGCGCGCTCTAAAGGTCGTCGCGCCTCTCGCTGGGATGAGCGTGCGCCTCCACGGGGCGTGGTCGCTGGTGCGCGCGCACTTATCTCCTGATCGGGGCATTCGGGCGCTTCGCACGCCTTGTGCTTCCACCGCAAGTTTGCTCTGAAGTTACAGTGGTTAAAGAGTGCACGAAGGTCGCTTCGTTCGCCGCAGCGGCCGCGTTTACGAATGGAGCGCGCCGCTTACACACGAAGTAATAAGTGTGGCAGTTGTTCGCGCTCGTCCTGTGTATGTTTGTGCGTTCGTTTCGTGCGTCTTTGTGTTAGAGCAGAGCGCTTTAAATGTCGAGCTGTGACAGTTAGTCCGTGCTCGTCTTGTGTATGCTCATTTCGTGCGTCCTTTCTGCTTGAGGTGCGCGCTGCATGTTTCGAGCTGCTTGCCGTTCTTCACATCACACTACAATTTGTTGCTGCAGCATTCATTCCTTCTCCCTTGTGGCGAAACAATGCACAATAAACGTTCAACTACTTATGTGAATACACGTTTCACTTTCGTGATATACCGATTCCTTTACAGAGGGATCAGCCATGTTTTTGTTACCCCTGTTGCGACTGGCCTGCTGCTTGAGCCGACCAGCGGGTAGCGTGGTGCCGAGCGTAAGGTGTCGAACCGCAGGCCCATCAATGTCCGGAGCAGAGAGCCGTGGCAGTGAGCGACTCGGGAGGAAAACTTAACAGAAATTTATTTACATGACGAAAGATGACAGAATGAGAGACTGTTTACAAAAACATGTCTTGGGCTTTTATGTCGCCGCGTTGCCAACTCTGGGCGCATTGTCCACATCGTTGGCCAATACGGCTCTCGATGGCCCTGTAGCTCCACCCACGAGACTGGGGACCGACGTCCAATAGGTGCGCGGGGAGAGGGCACCGTCGAAACGATGACCAAATATGGTCCGACAAGAGCACCACGGTTTTGCGCACAGTACCAACTTTTGCACACGTTTGCAGATCTTGGCCGGTGCTGGTTCCCGGAATTCTTCCGGCCGGGGGGGGTAGAGTCTCTGTTATCGTGCCGAAGAATGTCACGGCTGGTTAGGGAGATCCTCCGCCAGGCAACAACACGCAGCAGGTGTTCTGTGGACTGGACCTCGGCTTTGTCTCCTCGTTGCTTGGAATGTGACGAGCAGCCTCGTCCCCCTCCGCCGGCAGCATCTTGCCACAAAGGGCTGTTCGCGGCACGGCCGCTGGAATTTCTGGTCACTTGACCACGCCGCACGCTCGTAGGCCTTCCAGGAAAAGGGATTAAACCTGCTCCCCCGAAGGGCAGCGAACCCGGGAGGAACTTTAGAAAAAACAGTAGCATTTTCCCCCGGCCTTCTGCCGCGACGGCTTCCAAAGCCGATCGTAACAGCTTCCCCGGCGGCCGGTTGAGAGCTCGGACGTACAAAGGTCGAACACCTTTGTGGGGGAGAGGTCGATGAAGGCGACGCTGAAGAAGTGACGTCCAGCGCTCCATCAACGCTGCTCTGCTGCATTCCTCTGCCAGCTCTGTTGATCTCGAACATCTGGTTTCGTCGTCCAATGTCGCAGAGGAGTTCTTCGCCTTGCCAGCCCGTTTTGCTTCCCGGAAGACAGCACCTGGGTCAACCACATGAGAACCACAACCGCAAAGCCAGCAAGCGCCCGAACTCTCTCCCTGAGACCCACCAGGCTTTTCACCCAAACAAAAACATTCTCTGCTTCTTAATTAAATTAGCAGCAATTCCAACAACCTGGAATAGGCTTCTCAAATGCACAAACACATGTTGTGACAGCGCACAACAATGAACAACAACAACAAAAAAAAAAGACAATAGTAAACCTTAGACACATAACCAAAAAAAAAAAAAAAAAAAAAATACCTATTAACACAAGCCTGAGTACCGACGCCATCAAGTTCCTTAGAAACAGCGACTTGAGCCATCAACGTTGCTATTTCAATTCGTGGGACACCCTGACGCTTGTCCTACCACTCTTCCGACGCGCTCGCGGTTTCGACCGGGTGAGCGCGCCCACAAAACCCATTCTCGAACGCGGGGGTTCTTCTGCCGTAACAACCAATCGGATCTGTTTGAAAACAGATAACCATACTGCATCGGCAGATAGGCAGACACAGCTGCCTTTGTATGCAGTACGCCAAAGGGGGCCCTCGATGCGAACCTTTAGCAATCGGAAGGCATACATTTGCGCTTCCGCCGACTGCTTAATCCAAGTGCATTCACCCGTGAACTGCCCCGGTTTTACATACGAGGAATGGACCACGTCCACCGTTGCTGCCGAATCTCGCAGCACGCGACACCCCTTTCCGTTTACCCTCATTTCTTTAATATATGGCTCCAAAAGTTGCATGCTTTCAACCCCGCTGTCAACTGACAGGCAAGCAACCTTTGGCTCCTCGCAGAACGCAGCCATATGACCTGGCTTGTGGCAATTGTAACACACAAGTGGTCGCCTCTTTTCAAAAGCACTCTTTTTGTGCTGTTCTCGAGCCAGATTGGCTTCTTTCGCCTCATCCCCTTTCGCTAAGGGTTCGGCGCTGTGCGCTTGATTCTCTTGGACGGACTGCCCATTCCACCCAGTTGCCCTCTTACTCTGGCACTCCCGCTGGTGGATCTCCTTTCTTTCAAGCGCACGGCGCGAGACGAACTCTTCAGCAAGCTCCGCAGCCTTCGAAACAGTGCTAACGTCCTCCCTGTCTTGCACCCAGAGCCTAACGTCTTGGGGCAAACGACGATAAAACTGCTCGAGTCCGAAGCATTCAACCACTTTCTCTTTATCCTCGAATGCCTTAGCCTCTTTGAGCCACTCCCTCATGTTAGCCATTAGCTTGTATGCAAAGTCAGCATACGACTCATCTCTCTGCTTTACGGCGTTCTGGAACTTCTGCCTGTATGCCTCCGCTGACATTCTATACCTCTTTAGCAGGTTCGACTTAACCTGGTCGTAATCATCTGCTTCCTCCTTTGTCAAGCGCGCAATTACATCGGCAGCCTCACACGGCAATAACGTCAGCAAGCACTGCGGCCACATAACTCTGGTAACACCCGCCTTCTCGCATGTGCGCTCGAAGTTTACCAAAAACAGACCTATGTCCTCTCCGGAGCGGTAGGGTTGCATAAGGTCCTTGATTTTGAACGACTTTCGTTCTACCGCGCTGGATGCTTCATTGCCTTCTCTACTATTTCGAGCCTGGAGCAGTTCGAGTTCAAGGCGCTTCAACTCAAACTCCCTTTCCAAACGCCGATTCTCCCTTTCTTCTGCTTCGCGCCTATTCTCCCTTTCTTCCTCTTCGCGCTTTAACTTCTCCTTTTCCTCAATCATCTCAAGACACTCTGAGAGCTCGTCGTCATCTGCCTCTAGGTTCTCAATAGCCGCGATTATCTCTGGCTTTCTCATTTGCTCCTGGACATTCAAACCCAAACTTTTGGCTAACTCTAGCAAAAGCGGTTTTTTCAGTGCCTTTAGATTCATGGTTGCTGCAAGTGCTGCTAATTCTTCACTATTACAAAAACAACTACGTTCTCGTGCTCAGATCCCCGTAGAACAGTAGGTACCGAAATTACCACCTTTCCCAACAAAACTCTAAACAAAGCCTGGTAAAATCTCAGTGAAGAAAAAGTCAAGCACTCACCACACCCTGCAGCCATGATCTCGGCAGAGTCGATCCCGACGCTGGCATCAGTTTGTTGCGGACTCGGGGCTAGCAGGATCCCACCGTCTGCCATCCAGTTGTTGCGACTGGCCTTCTGCAGGAGCCGACCAGCGGGTAGCGTGGTGCCGAGCGTAAGGTGTCGAACCGCAGGCCCATCGATGTCCGGAGCAGAGAGCCGTGGCAGTGAGCGACTCGGGAGGAAAACTTAACAGAAGTTTATTTACATGACGAAAGATGACAGAATGAGAGACTGTTTACAAAAACATGTCTTGGGCTTTTATGTCGCCGCGTTGCCAACTCTGGGCGCATTGTCCACATCGTTGGCCAATACGGCTCTCGATGGCCCCTGTAGCTCCACCCACGAGACTGGGGACCGACGTCCAATAGGTGCGCGGGGAGAGGGCACCGTCGAAACGATGACCAAATATGGTCCGACAAGAGCACCACGGTTTTGCGCACAGTACCAACTTTTGCACACGTTTGCAGATCTTGGCCGGTGCTGGTTCCCGGAATTCTTCCGGCCGGGGGGGGTAGAGTCTCTGTTATCGTGCCGAAGAATGTCACGGCTGGTTAGGGAGATCCTCCGCCAGGCAACAACACGCAGCAGGTGTTCTGTGGACTGGACCTCGGCTTTGTCTCCTCGTTGCTTGGAATGTGACGAGCAGCCTCGTCCCCCTCCGCCGGCAGCATCTTGCCACAAAGGGCTGTTCGCGGCACGGCCGCTGGAATTTCTGGTCACTTGACCACGCCGCACGCTCGTAGGCCTTCCAGGAAAAGGGATTAAACCTGCTCCCCCGAAGGGCAGCGAACCCGGGAGGAACTTTTAGAAAAACAGTAGCATTTTCCCCGGCCTTCTGCCGCGACGGCTTCCAAAGCCGATCGTAACACCCCCGCGAGATCCGCATCACCGACGTTTCACTGTAATTCACGCAGTAGCGCTGTTAACTAGCCTATAATTCCGTCTTTTTTATAGGTATTCAAGCAGATACTGAGGTCTGACTGCTGTTCAGTTTCTTTTAGTCTCCTCCCATGACGAAGTATGCGAATGTGCTTGTTCGTTTCCACGTTTCGATGTGATTTACCATATGCAGCATAGCCGGGCTTGGTCCTGACTGCATCACAGAGGCACGATGAAAGCACGCCACGTAAAACTTATTGTGATCAGGGAAATTAATCTCAAACGATAGTTTAGGAGTCTGTCTCAAGCTCTTGAGTGATTAACGAGGGCTGCAGGGTTAGATCACTACGTAAGATATTCCAACTGCATCTGGTCTGAATAAACCGCTTGTTTCTGATCGTGAACTAGAAACACGAAGTAAATTACTAAGCAGCGTTGTCACATCGCTCTCTCGTAAATTAGAAGTCCGTGCTCTGCTTAGCGATCCTGTCATAGAGTAAGCTATTCTTTGGACCTCAGCACTGAAGGCAGAGAACTTAGAATTCGCGGATGACTTAAAAAATAACAGCATTGCCTCAGATTCATGCACTAGTAGATTTCCTGCCTAAATCACTTTCCCTACGGCAGGGGTCTCAGACATGCGGCCCGCGTCCCGCACATGACGGCCTTCAATCAATCACTTTTATTTTATTTTCACACTGAAAGAGAGGAGACAGGACTAAAAGCTAATACAGCTTGACAGGGGGTCCTGCCCTGTTTTACAAATGACAGCAGCACATTGCAGAAACAAAGAATAAGCTC
>JALIZH010029642.1:0-20374 GCA_030522465.1 Rhipicephalus appendiculatus | reverse complement strand
GCTCCGTCATTTTCATACCGCGGAACTACCGTGGCGCCTCCAGCAAAGTATGCAGCTGTCGCACCACCTGTCGTGCGCGCCGCTCCGTAGAGTAGAGGATTCCTAGAGGAGAGAACGGGGGGGGGGGGCGACCATAGTAGGGGGAGGGGACGCGCATGCGCTGTGCGGGTGTGGGACGTGGGAGCCGCTCCGTAGAGTAGAGGATTCCTAGAAGAGAGAGAGGGGGGTGAGCGTAGGAGAGGAGAAAGATGAGGAGAGGACGCGCATGCACTGTGGGGATGTGGGACGCGGGAAGGAGGGATGGACTAAGCCCCCGCAAGCACATGCAAGCAAGATCAAGGAATGGAGTCAACCTGGGCGACATACACCACCTGCCTAGCCATTGCTAAGCAGCCCCTCTGTGCTCTCGGCCATGACTCTGGTGACTGTGGCGGTGGTTAACGGCCTTATTGTACTACGGTGTTCTGCTTCGCATAGTGGGTGCTTCCCTACTTCTTGAAACGGCCGGACGCGGGACGCGCGGACAAAGCCCCGAGCATAAGATGCTTCGCATCTAAAAAAAAAGTTGGTGATAGTTCCAGAAGGCGACGAAGCACACAATTTTTCTTTCATGGTTCATGCACAAGTGAAATATTGAAGAGAGCAATGAGCACGAAAAATGTGAAGGAAAGAAATTATTCGCGCCTCCACAGGCCTACAACCGGGATAGCATTATTTACAGTGACATCGTTACTGCATACAGTAAGGTACGAACAACGCTCAAAGAAAAATGATTTAAGCACGATAGTTTTGGGGGGCTTCCACGACGATCAAATAAAGGGCGCGAAAAACCGCGGAAGCATTGTTCAAGCCCTTCCTGGCAAAAAACAAAAGAACTAAGACATACCTGCACAATGGGAAGTATTAACCGAACAGGACGAGCAAGAGACCGCGAAAGGAGCGAGTGTTATCACCCTTCCATGTCCGTCCTACTTAGGGTGGTGGATGAAAAAAAAAGGCAAAAAGTACGAAAAATAAAACACGCAGCGGGGTAGACTCACACAGCGTCATTGGAAATGAAGACAGGCGAATTGAGAGGAGCCCGAATGGCACCCGGCTCTTTCGGGCCGAAATAGAGCCCGCCTTCCGATGCCCCCTGTCATTAGGACATCCGCCGTCCAGCTACCTCTCGCGACCTTCATCATGGGGGAGAGGTAGAGATGGAGGAGGGGGTTAACTGAAGCCCGCACAGCGCTGCTGCTACTGCTGACGCAGGAAGGCACGGCTCCATATCGCCCTCGTGGGCCGCCGATTAATAAGTAGATAAGTATGACAAATTGCAGTCCCCGCTTCCTTTTAGCGATATGCCGAGCCTCGACCTATACTACGGCGTTTTTTCGGCCCCTACCCCATCGTCACCGGCTCTGATCTTCCTTCCCACTTATTCATCACCAAAAGCTAGATCGGCACCCTTTCACCGACTGCCGCTTCACGGTGTCACTGCGTGTTGGAAACCGTGTCAGAGGGCCCTGCTGTTGCAACAGCATAGCTGCGAACCATGAGTGACCTGATCTGGACCACAGAGAATGTTGGATGTTATTTCTTTGTTGCGCTAATGATTATTTCAAACAAAGTTTTTTTCCTTGTCTTCTTCAGAACCCTTTCGTTAAAGTAGAGATGAATAGAAATAAGAACGAAAAAAAACCATAAACGATTGAGGCAGGAAGACATCATTCCACCCGGTGATGGCGCAGCCGTTCGTATGCTTTGGGTTTTATAGCAGATGCTTATTTATTGCATGGAAAGTTACGCCTTTTTCACACAACAAAGCATGCCCGCTCCGGCCACCACCAGGGTACATGTTCTCTACATGACACAGCCTTCACTCGAGAGGTTCTTTTTTTTTAAAGGGACACACTGGTGATGTAGGCCCTTTCTGCTAATATGAGTGGCTGTGAGTTTTGACGGTTTAGACCCAGAGGCCTTCCTTACATAGTGTTGGAATAACCAGAAGTGAAAAGAGATTGTGAGTTAGGATACGGGAAGAGGAGAACGGAGTGGAATTAAGCGACAGACAGTGGGAACCCGAAGTGAATCAGGACCAGGAAGTGAATACAAGAACCAATAGGCAAGGACTGCGAAACTGAAATGAAGTAACAGGCAAAAAGCAAAAATTGGAATTTAATAATATCTGGGGTTTTACGTCCCAAAACCACGATATGATTATGAGAGACGCCGTAGTGGAGGGCTCCGGAGATTTTGACCATCTGGTGTTCTTTAACGTGCACTGACATCGCACAGTACACGGGCCTCTACCATTTCGCCTCCATCGAAATGCGACCGCCACGGCCGGGATCCGAACCCGCGACCTTCGGGTCAGCAGCCGAGCACCGTAGCCACGGTTCCACCGAGGCGGACCAAAAATTGGAAGTGAACAAATCAACAGAAGTACGTAACTACAGGTTTCTTGCTTTAGACAGCAGAAGCCGGACGCAGCAGGACGTTCAGGGAAGCGCGGATAGGTTCATAACCAATTTATCAAATAGAGGATGTTGCAAAAAATGGTTAGGCGAAGCGGAAACATCATCAGCTCTATGCTGAATCACCTAGTCCAAACAAAACAGCGTTCTGTCTTCGGCAACTGGATTGAGAGTTTTGCCTACACAGATATCATTGCACTTGCACTTTTCTTGAACACTCGCGTAAAATTGCGGCAATTCGCGATTAAAAAGCAGGAAACGTCAAATTAACGTTGCCTGTATTATCTATTCAGTAGACGGTCACTAATGCCGATTGTTTTCTGCCGATGTGACGTCCTGCGTCATCAAGGTGCAGCGTCTGACACCTTTGACGAGGTTTCATAATTCCGGCATTATGAGACGCGGCGTTGCTGCCGGGCACCGCTGATTCTGCGAGTGAGAGTAGCCGTGCGCGGAGTGTACCCCCAACAACTTGCTCACCCGCACGTTCATAGTTAGAACACCGTGAATGGTCTCCAACTACAACGCTAAACTTCGCTTTGTGGTTGTGCAGTGGTTGTGGTGCTTGGCTGCTGATCTTAGAGACGAGGGTTCAATCCCGGTCGTGGCGTCGCATTGCGATGGAGGCTAAACGCTACAGGCCCACGTGCTAAGATTGAGAGAACAAATAGCAGGAAAAAAATAAAGGGAGGTTAACTAGCTTAGGACAACCGGTTCGCTACCTGCCACGTGGGACCAGGATGGGGGAGATTAATAATGCAGAAGAAAGACAGCGGACAACACAGCACACATAGTCAGTCGGTTACAGTCCGTCACTTTAGCGTGGTGCGCGACAATACTGTCACAGCCACTTGTCCAGAAAAGTCTGTTTCTTTTTAAAAAATTACACCATCTCCCGCTAAAGGGAACCATGTGTAGATGTGAAGCAGCGGGCGCTAACGCTTACACTGGCGGCGGCGTTGACGCTGGCGCTCATCGCAGCGTTGCGCAGGAGAGAAAACTGGGGAGGCGCAAAGCAGGCAGTGATGGAGCAGTGTTTCCTACTGGAACATGCCAATCGCTGCTAATGGGCAATGAGAGACAGATACTCCGACTGGACACAGAGACCCGCACTCCGCTTTTAATTAACGCGCACGCTGCGAATTTTTATTGTTCAACAACGCAGAGGAGAAATCTCCCACCGGCACCACCTTGGAGGTCAAGATCCATTGCCATATATACGGGGTGGCCAGTGAACGGTTGTGCTGCGCGAGCAGTCGGTTTTTTTCAACCAAGAAACTCGCTAGCAGACGCTGCCGGCGTCGCGAGGCGAGAGAGGAGGGGGGTGCGTAGGAGAGGGGAGAGGGGGGGGGACGCGCATGCGCAGTGGGAGTGTGGACGCCGCGGGCAGGGATGCCTAGAGGAGAGAGGGGGGAGCGCAAGAGGGGAGAGAGGAGGGGAGGCGCATGCGCAGTGAGGGTGTGGTTGCCGCGGGGAGGGATGCCTAGAGGAGAGAAAGGGGGAGAGGAGGTTTTTATTTTTATTTTTTTTGAAAGGGTTTGCACATGCGCAGTAAGGGTGGTCACGCCGGCACACCACCACCGGATTAAGCTTCGCCATAAGATGCTTCACATCTAAAATATCTCCGTAGCACCTTCATCGCCTTCAGCTGCGATGTCTTACGTCGACGACATGTAAGAATGGCTTCAACAGGCATTAGCGAGTTGTCAAAGTGTGATAGAGCGGACGCCAGGGAGTGCCTTTGAACATTATATCCCCGACAGCCATACAGAATGCGCTGTAGCGCCTCGTCGCAACGACAGGTATCCCCAAGGAGCGTTGTCGGCCATTCCAATGTAAAATGAATAAGATTTCATTAATGCGATCCCTCGCACTTAAGGGCTAAATCAGAATAGTCTCTCTTCGGCGGAGGGTAGTTCGCATGCAGAGATGTACCAAAGAGGACAGGTGGGGTTGGCGATTGGTCCGGTTTGTCTCGCTTCTTGCTGTGCACCACAAAGAGAGCGCGATCTTATGCAAGCACTCGAAGTCTGCTGCCAGCGTCGGACCTTGACAGTGGTTTGAACTCTTTCTGTGTGCCTTCAAGAGCTGACCAAGCGGCATTATCTGCGTGTTCGTTTCCTGTGACGCCGCACTGACTTGGCAGCCATTGAAACATCGCGTGGGGCCCTTTCACATTTGGCATATGGAGAAGACATCTAACCCCGAATAGGAGCTGTTCGTAAGCCCGCGATGCGGAGCTGAAAGCACAGATTGTTGGGCGGCCTTTGAGTAGCTGAAGATCAACCATTGTCGAGGTGGTTCCCGCTAGCTCCGCAGCGGTCGATGTCGTGGAGTGGTCAATCCTAAAACTGATGGTCGTAGCTCTTGCTGCGACAACTAGTGCACCTGACGAAAACTGGAGTTTGTGTAACCACTGGCATATAGTATATGTGTACACTGCCCGTATACATCTCGTGCAAAATAAGCAGAGATAGTTGTTTCAGCACAGGCGAGGAGAGCTGAGATTTTTTTCCGATTCCTGGGAAACTGAGGTGCACTGCGGGCCGAATAAGACACCAAAGGGGCATCGATTGTTTAGATGCTGTGGTGAAGCCCGAGGGAAGCTTGTCGTACTTGGCGATAGTTTAGAGAGCGATGCTTGGCGCCTCTTTGAAGGCAGTGTTTCAAGGTGGTGAAATGGGGCTCGTGCAGAATGTTTCACGTGCGTTCACAGGACATTCACCGTAATGTAAGTTGCAGTGGATGGGCCATGAGATGGACGAGAGTTGCAACGTGGGCTTCTTGATGATTCATTTGAAAATCTTTGATGTAGCGCAAAATGACACACGGACACGAGAAGGCATATATGGACACAACACACAGCTTTAGCAACAACATGTTTTTTTTTTTCAAAATCAGACAGCTTTTGAAACCATAATCGCCAGGCAGACAGTTCACGTCGGATCACTCAAATCTATGCGCGGCAATGTCACTCTATCATAACAGATAATACCGTGTATCACCGCTTACGCAGGAAACCCAAGCGCTGTGTGGTGTCCATATGTGCCTTCTCGTGCCCGTGTGTCGTTTTGCGCTACATCAAAGCTTTTCACATGAGATGCAGGTGCACGTTGAAAAAAACCCAGGTGATCTAGAACTGCAGAGCACCTCACTACGGCGAACCCCACAGTTATATCGTCGTTCCTGGCACGTTAAGCAACTAAGATTATCATCAGTAAACCTTGCCATCGCAATCAATGTTTTCTCCTTTTTTCAATACTTTTTTTCGCAGCTTGCATGAAAACTCAGTGGGTGTTCGTTTGCATTTTTACACGGGAATAGCACCAGCTTCATTTTTTGTTAGCTGTAAAATTTAAGTATAGAGCTTGCTTTTCTTTCAAGCGGTTTTCGCTTCTCCGCCAATGTGATCTGAGAAGGAAGGGAGGCTAAGAAGAGTGATATTTATTTTGATCTCAGGCACTTTTTCATTAAAACCAGATGACGGGAGCTCACGAAGGCAGGCTTATTATTTTTCTTTTGCTGAAATACATGAATGGCTATGCTGCGAAGCCTGTGGAATCTCTTTCACAATTCGCGACCGCGACCTACGTTTAGTGCGAGACAACTGTACCAAGGATATTGCCACGCACCGTGTACATCGATGCATAAACTAAGTGATTCCCTTTTGCGATTTAGAATAGGCCCGATCTACCACATGGAAGTCGAGGACCTGAACGGGTCCAGCAGCAAGCTAGCGGCTTGACACGTGCGCTTCTTCGACCAGCTGACAGAGCACGCCCTTCACACTCGCGACCAGAAAATTGAATACCACATATCGAAAACAAATGTGAGTACAAATGTCACTTATGTTGTATAAAAGATCACTTCTTAATCGAAACGGCACTGCGACATGAGCGGAGTGAGGTGGTTACAACCGGGATACTTGCGTGGCTTCCACAGCATCGATTGCGCCGCATAAAATGAAGCGTTCTTCTTTCTTTTTACGGGTTCATACTTTAAATCGTTTTATGTATAAGCAACGCATCAAAGCTTCCCTCAACGCACAACAGTAAAGTAAATTTTGATAACATATAAGACTTACGAGAGACCATACAATTTTATATATAAAATACCCTCTAATCTTGAAATGAGAATTGACTACATAAACGAATTGATTTATTTCAAAGGAATTTTGTTTGCGCATCAACATGTACCCTCATTACACGCACGTGTCTCTTCACATCTATAGTTTCCAACGGATGTTTGCTATTCCGAAAAAAAACGTCTTGCAACAGTTAATTATGCTGACAGAGAAATGTTAAATCTACGTAGGCTTACCTTTCACATTCTTAAAAAGCGTCAACAAAATTGGCAATGTTGGCACCAGTGCCCAGAACTTTAAAGTGCACAAAGGAAAGTTTTCTCAAAATGTCAATCTGATATAGCATTTCTCATATATCATGCTTAACATGCGTCAACATTTAAGATATCGAAGACAAAAAAAAAAAGCAATTAACTCGCATTTTTCTCTCCTTGGACATTTTTTCCTTATTCCTTCTTATTCTATGCTTCTCTCAATCTGTGTTTTTTGTTTCAGATACTTACGCTCAACTTGTTATTCGGAAAAGCGAATACAAGCGTTAGCTGCTAATATGCGAAGCATCTTGTCCGAGAGCGTCTGCAGTGGAATGAGCGCAGCGCTACAAGAGTTTCTTCGTTTCTTCGGAGGAGAAATTCCACAGAACTTGCTTTTGACTTCGTTCGTGCTAGTTGACAGACAATTTGATCAGGCTGGATAGTATGGATGTAGAGCGCTAGGTGGCACGAATTTTCCACAAAGGAACACGGAATTGCAACCCAGAAGAGCTTACTTACTGAATGCTGAACAACAACTACTCACCTCTACTCATGTAGCTCGAAAAATCGCTTTTGGCATTTTATTTCTTGTGCTTGTGTTAAAAATTGTCTCCACCTACCATTATTGTCCTTGCTATTCCACGTATGGTTCTGAAGAGACGTCCGCAATGCATGCGTTAAAGGTATAGTGACACCTGACGACGCGTGCCACAATCATTTACGTGGCGTTCGAGGGTGTGAGAAGCGCCGTTTCAAAGGTAAAAGTAAAAATGTTTTTTTTTACATTTACAAAATGTAAATGTAAAATTTTACAAAATGGAAATGTAAAAAGAAGTTTTCTCTGAAATCAAAATAAGAAGTGCCACGACGTTGCTGCTTCGCTCTCAACGCCAGTTGTCATAAGTCGGGTGGATGTTATAATAAGTTTGCTTCCCGAACGAAGATTTCCTGCTTCTTCAATAGCAGAACCTCGTGCGCAGTTATTAAACGCTTGGACGTGTTGATCTTCCAGTACTTTAAGACGCGATCAAAATGCGAACTCCTCAAAGCGCGCGAGCATTTATATACCTGTGAGAAATTTTCCGAAATTTGATGCACAAATAGAAAAAATTAGTTTCATTTGGGACATTGCACCCCTCTCCCTGCCACTAGTGCGCCTTTGCAAATGTTGCGCCACCATTCAAGTCTGATGGCCAGAGCTGGCATTTGCGGATGAGGTTAAGCACTTCGTCGAAATAGAGTCTCGAAATTAGACTGAACAATTCTAGCGAAAAAAAATTGGGGATCATTGCAGAATTACGAAGAATTGCGTAAAGACAAGGAAGCCCGGCATCATCCTGGTTTATTCTAAGACGAAGCACTTGCAATGAGTCCCCCAAGTTGTAATTACGGTAGCCATTGAGAAAACATGCTTTGAGAATGAAATTTAGCAAATTATTGTTCATATCTGAAAAATTCCGTAGGGAATTTTTTTTGTGGCTTCGTGCTGCATAATGGTTGTAATTAGTCATCCCATTTATAGAGTATAAATATATCCCATTATTAATACATTAACGATAATTCGTAGATTGATAATATTTGTTTGATAATTTTGTTTGATGAAGGAATAGTGCCTTGCATAACCGTGTCTCTGCTTCCCGAACATGCCAAGCATACATATCCACACATTGTGGCTACTTTAAATATCTGCATATGTAAAACTGTAAACTAATATTGTTGTACAATCTAAACTGTCGTCCTTTATGAAAGGGAACACGCGAGCGCGTGGCCGGCGCGCTGCGGGGGCTGCCTACAGCACCATCAACCGACAGCTAAAGAAAACGCGTTAGCTTTTGGCGGCACCGCCTGCTGCGATATCGGAGCGGGAACGTAATCTAGCTTCGCTTGTCCAACAGTCAAGACACGTTATTTTGTTTGTCAATAGATGACGCCGAAAGCGGACGTGCTTCTTTAGCTATCGGTTGATGGTGCTGTAGTCAGCGGCCGCAGCGCGCCGGCCACCCGCTCGCATGTTCCCTTTCATAAAGGACGACAGTGTACATATTTCCTGTACTATATTTGCTGTACAAGAAACTTGCTGTTGGATGCCTGGGTGGCCAACTTTTTTAAGTGAGTAGTTGTAGAATTCGTGTTCGAAAATATCCGACAAATATTCCATTTGATTCGCACTTTGTGTTCATTGTTCGCTTTGGCTTAGAACTTAAAAATTTGCGTACTCGTACACTTCTACTTCTAGGCTAAATGGTAGCACAGCAGCCATTTCCACAAAAACATGAATTCACAACGCCACCCTCGACGACACAAGGCACGCACGGTTTACTACATCCAGTAGCGTAAGAATCGTGAAGACGTCCTCTGTGTCGACGCCACCTTAGGTCCACTCTGAGGAACAACCACGCCAGCAGAGGTTGGACACACTAACATACCTGCGTCGATTAAAAAGGCTTGTCCCGTGGCCGTGGATGTAGTCGCACCATCCTCAGCAGTAGCGCATGCGGCCACGGATTATGCAAGTATAGAAATCTGCAACAATTTCCAAAGCGCATACCGATACCTCCTTCAAGAAATACCCCAAACACGATTGCGCATATTTTATGAAACCTTTTCGCATTCCTCCATCGGTGACTCTCACGTGGGTGACTGTGCATGTCCACCGATGAATTAACACACTGATGCGCATATCCGAGGTCTTTCCGTTCGGACCCTGGCGGTACACTCACCCAAAACAGTCAAGAAACCTGAAGTGGTAATGTACACCTACCATTGCGCCAGATTATCCCTTATTACAGGAACGGTAGATGAGGTTTGCCGCCCCTCACTACTTAGTACCTTGCACCCCGTGGGTGCTTGGTCTGGCGCCAGATTCACACAAAAACATTTGATTGGTTACGCGATTGTAAGTAGGCTCGAATGTAAGTCGACCCCCAAACACCACGGTAAAAAAAGAAAAAGAAAACGCGATAGCGCATTTCATTAAAGAAATCTATTTATGTATTCGCTGGATTGACTACACACGGACTGACTCCATAGTTAAGAGTTGCCGCCCGTCCTGTCACGCGCTTATCTATCCTGTCCGCGTAAAAAGTAGCACTGGAATATTCAACGCAGGAATGTTTTCCCGGCAAGCCCCACAACCTGTTTTCCAATGTTAAAAGAGAGAGAGCGTTCCACTTTGTCCAAAGGTGACTTCGCGGCAGCCCTTCTCAGCTGTGAAGAGAAACTAGCTTCACGGCAACACGCAAAATGTACTTAAAATACCTATCCGCGAATCATTGCTGCGAATGCGGATTATACGTGAGACGATGCTGTATATATTACAGGTAGAAGCGGAACGCGGAAGCATTTTTTGTAGCTATCGCACCGCGTCCCTCATTTCTCGTTTGTCCTGCCGCAAGTGACGCGATTAGGTTATGTTTCGATTGTATTTCAGCCCCCTAACTTCGGATTTCAAATTTAGATCAAATGGGTCTACCTGTAATCGTGTAAATACGTATTTCCCACTATCTGCCACGTCAGTTATACCCAACGCTCCATGAACTACATTGCACCAGCGGCCCAGCGCTCCCCGTGGATCTTTTCCATTATTTGAGGAGCTGGCCAAAGCCCCTCATGGACATGGTAGACCCTATTCTCAATGCTTGTATATTTTTGTGGGAGGCCGCTGTTCGGGCCACTGGCTTGGATTAGTATCTGTGTCTAGCGGACATGGCCTGCACAGAGATGTCGGCCAGCTGGCTACTGGACGTCTAAATGCACAGCTACATTTAAATTGACTGTTTTAAGTCAAATTCTATACAGCCATTTATCCCAGCGCGTGTGTCAGACTCACATTTTTATTCCAAATACCAAATTAGCGTTTAATGCATGAATTTCAGAGCAGCAATACCCCTGTCATAAAGGTCAGCTTCCACTTCCAGTTTATAATAAACGGCACTTTATAAAAATAATTCATCTTACGAATTATGTATCAGTTGGTGTGATTCACGAACTTTAAAACAAGCGCAAGACAAGGCGTCATTTACTGAACAAGACACTGTGCATTTATTATACCATAGGTAGCCTTCAAATGCATTAAAAAATTACAGAACTTGGATGCAAAAGAAACAGCAAAAAAAAAAAACCCTTGCTCGTCGCGCGACACTTGCCTTAGCAACCCAGTATTACCCCGCCAACTGAAGTGGAATAAAGTCGCATCTCCCTCGCCCCTTTCGCATTTGAGTGTAGGGTGTGACTGTTCTAGGGCCGTAATTGAGGGCGTGTGCGGAAATTTCTCTTCCGATTCGAGAAGGCTGGGACGCTAATTTTCGTTACACTTTCACAGATGATGGATTCCAAAGAAAATGACCGGTTAGATGGTCCCACTTTAGAGAATGTAAACTTGGAAGCGCAATAACAAACAGTTTGAAAATCTAAACCTATAATCTTGCGTTTACTTTATCAGTCGCAATTGCCGGAGTCTTCTTCTCAATTGTTTAATGTCTCCCTGTCCTCTTAATGTCACGAATGCGCCAGAAAGGTCAAGGTTTATTTTTGTGGCGTTTGATATCCGAAATCTCAAAGGGTTCCCTTATGCAATCGCCTGAGGTGACTGGAAGGCCAACGCCATCTAATTGTTGCACCATGTACTTTCCGCGATAGCAGTTACATGGACTCTATACTTATTTTTGCCGTCGCCGTCACCGTGGTATTCCGTATAAAGTCCGAAATCCGATCACATCGCCCCACGAGTCGTACGTTCAATGCGCGAGTTAAAATGTGCGGGCGCTACCGGCCAACGCAGCTCTTGGAAAAGGAAACGAGCCCAGTCATCTCCTTTCATACAAAATGGTCCATGGAGGTAGGAGCCGGAGAAAGACGGCTGCATCAGTGTTTGGCAGGAAAATGCGTACTTCGACCGAATGCGCGTTTACTCCCGCTGACACCGCATTCCCGTTTCTTTAGAGGCTATCAAGACATGCCTCATAGTTTTATACCTCATATGCTCCTACCACGGTTTGCGTTGAAGACATCGGCAGCATGAAGTTCACTACACTCATTGCAGCGGCCGCGTTTTCTGAAGGAGTGAGCGGCTAGGCTTACAGAGCAACTATTTCGGCCGTTTTCTTTGCGAAACGTTCCATTAAAGCGACTGTTGGTGTCATTCTCATGTGCCACGATGCATAACTAAGCCCTCTTCGCCACTGACTACCTAGAACGAATAAAAGGCAGGTCAGTGGTGTGGCACTTTCTTACAGTAAGATGTGTTTTACGTGACAAGATTGTTCGTGGAGTTCGATTATGTTCACTACACCAAACAATCAAGCATGTCTGTATACATTACGTTCAGTTTTGTTGTCTTCAAGTACTTGTGGTATCATTCGTGTGATTTAGTGGCTGTAGGTCTTAGACTTCATGGACGTAAGCTTCTGTAACTTCTTGATGGCACATTGCGAGTCACATTCATATATTTATCACCGAAGTTTATCTCTACTTAGCAGCAAATACGCCTAGTCCAAGAGCAGAACGTGGTTAGAGCGATGAAAAAGACAGCGTACCGTCCACTCAAAATGTCGCGACCTTCTTTGTAGTCTACATAAGCGCCTGTAACCACCCTACCGACAAGTGAGATGGCCACCAAATTGACTTGACTTATAATGGAAAAATTTTCGTAAAATATAAATTTTCCTTATGCTTACAGTACTGGATGTCAGTCGGCTTTACAACTTGTCCTATAGAGGCCGTTTCTTCCGCTACCGTGAAATTCAACGAAGCCTTCGTAGAGAGTGTGCTTTTTTTACATTTGTTTAGCACCGAGTGTACAACGCACTCAGGTGGCTCAGATATATTCTCGTTCTGCACGTGTGTACTCTTGGAATAACATTTAAGATACCCATCTTCAGAACATGGGCGCCAAGGAACCGCCCGTAAGTTCTTTTGTTGTTTACTGCGGTCATTTCTTTATAACAAGTTACAATGTTAACTGAATCAAGCACAGAGGGACGGACGAACTGGCCCATGGTTCGTTCAGACAAGTGCGCTAGGATCACGCTTTGCGGCAAGCCTAATAATGCGATCAGTAACTGGCTACCCGAAAATCATGCCGTTTGAAATTTCGAAGTGATTTCAGACTGTCAAGAAGCTTACGACTGAATCTGTTGTGCTTTTAACGGACACGACGGATAACTGCAGAGCCCATCGCCTTACCCACCCATTTTCGGTCGCTTGGTTCTGCTATTTGTGCACTATAGATACTTCATATCTTCTGTTTCAGAAGTGTTGAGAGGCTTTGTGCCCAGACGAGCAGCAGCTGGCATTCTTTGCACCAAGAGCTGTGTGATGAGCCTACTGGCAGCACTATAAAATAAGCAGAAGTTCTATAGCAAAAAGCAAAATAAAAAATGGCCCTGTTTACACGACTCACTGCATGTGCGTGTATAGGTTCTCGAGTGTTTTTTTTTTCCCCTGGAAGCCCATGTGTGCGCAAATAGTAGCCTTAGTTCGTCCGAAGTAACGCATCCTTAAGCCCAAATAAGCAATACGAAAAAGTATTAGCGTTCCTCGGTGCTTTGGAGCACTAAGCCTTACCATGACTGGAAGTGCAAGTACACCGGACGACCTGCAGAAAACTGAACGGCGGGCTTTACAACAATGTATCGATGAAAGTGACGCATTATGCAGTAAAAGCAGTACATGTCAGCACGTATACTTCCATATCTGCCGCGAACGTTTACGCGGGCTTCTAAAAAACAGCCCTATTATTTGCATTTTTTGCACCACATAAAATGGTTGCCTTCTATATCTCAAGCGCAATAAAAACAGCTTCAACGTGAGCGTTGTGTTTTAGGCTGAATGGTACGTTTTTAGGACATCTTCCTGTATGAAAGAGGGAAGAATTCTGCACGGAAGTAGTCAACATAAGTCCCTTGTGGAATATATAACATGGTATGAAACAAAATGTTGTTTTATTTCACTAAAAATCAAAACAGTAATCTTGTTAGTTAGAAAAACAAACAGGAAAAGGATGCTCCAGCTCCGTAAACAAAGTAATACAAGATATTCTTAGAGGCCAACAGCACTAGAGAACAAAATATCTTGTGGAGGGATACCATTGGTTAGGCCTGTAAAGCTGTTAAATACATTCCGCTGAATACAAACATGAAAAATTCATCGGTCATTCCACTCTTTAAAGGTGGCGTAAAAAAGAGCTGATAGATTATATATTGTCTCATTTTTCCATTTTTATTTTTTTTCCTTATCAGATAACACACAAGAAATAAGATATCAAAAAAATAAACATGAGATGCCCCATAAATGACGACATGAGAATAAAGTACTGAAAAAACAGAGGTCTGGAAGACATATTATGGGTGCAAAAGATAAGCGTTTTCAAACATCTTGACTTTTTTTTCTTTGTTGTTTTTGTGTACAGGGAGTAAGGAAATAAGGGAAAATGCGTTGCCCCAAATTCAAGGTTATGGCACCTGCAGTTTGGCTTTTGTTTCTCACAATGGCATATCGAAGGCTGTTGCTTGTCCTCAGTTCTGCGCAAATATTGATTTAATTCGTAAAGCCATAAATGTTGACCACTGGTTGCTATAACTTTTGTTCCCTTGATATCATTCAGCACGAGGAATTATTCTTGTATGCAATATAACAAGCTCTTTTTGAAACTCTGCAGCCCCTAATATGAAAATATATTAAAAATGTAATGCCGCCGTTATGACTCTATTACACACTTCTCTTGTTAAATAGACAGATGCTATGTTGAGCGTCGGTTTGCTGTATCAATGTAACTCAGTAAAATTAAGCCGGATGCACATACAAGCGAAATACTGCACGGTGATTATAGAGAGCCAGTCAAAATTTTTTTACCGCTTTAGTGACTGTCAGCTGCATTTATTGTTGTTTCGCAGTGGGGTTCTTTTTAAGCATTTTTCTCACTCATCTCGTTGTATCGTATCATAGCCTCAGATTCAACATCTACACCGAAAAACACGATTCTGTAATTTTCATTTATGACACCTTATATACAATGAAAAAAATTTCCTTAATCCCTCCGTCATAGGAATCGGGATAACAAAAAAACAAAGCTTTTCTTGAAATAAGATTTGAATGTTTATTGTACATTATTATATGAGTGTTTGCGCAGTGTATATGGGTGTTTCGTGGCTGTAGCACCATTTGACGTAAATGCACCCATGTTGACGACGCCTACAGTGGAACATTTCCATTCCGACGACGTGCGACTATGATCATGATTAAACCATTGTGGTAGCAGATGTATTTAATCTGCATGAAAACAATATATGCTTCCAAGCTCTGCCAAGATGGCGGTTAACAAACGCATAATAAACACTGGCATTAGCTATGCACACATGTGTTGCGGAGAGAAATGGCAAGGTGTGCGCTCAGCAGTAATTAGGTGACGTAAGCCTCTGATCATGCCTCGGTAGCATTCAGCGCATCAGAATCGAGAGAGCCACAGTTCGTTGCTTGAGCTGTGAAGTCACATAGGTGTCATTCCCCGCCAACCATCCCAGTCATTTTGCCGACCGTATCAAATGTATTAAAAAAATCATGCTGGCTTAATACATTTCAAACCGTGAATTTCTAAAATATTTCGGAAAACGAAATTTTTGTGACGTGGTAGACTTCAGAATTTCGCGCAATGTCGCGTGAGTGCTGTTTTTCAGAAACTTTATCCTGACAGCATCCTTGATCGTTTCAATACCAAACTTCGTTTGCATTTTAAACAAATGTGCTTAGCGTAAGGTGTTCGAAGCTCCGTAATATTACTTCATAATTTTTCTGCCATATGCGGCTCGAGAAATTTGTCAAAATATGCTGTTTTAGCATTTTTTTTCATTGAACAAAAGAAGGGTATTTTTAAGGGCTCGTTCTTTCTTTGTAATGCACAACATTAAAGACAACTAAGAGAGAAAGAAATCGTGCTTTCTTGGCTTTCTTGTCTGCTAGTTCTCATTAACATCTTTCTATTGTAGTATTGCGCGATGTATGAGTATTTGAGCAAGGATTACTTACTCTACGGAAGGGATATTTTGCGTTAAACGTATTTTCAGAACACTGAAGTTTCTAAATTTTACGAGAAAAAAATCCCGAATTGGACAAACTCTAATTTTGGTCACTTTTGATGAGAAAACTGAGGAGAAACTCATCATCAAACAACCAAAGTTATGAGCAACTCACCATTTTGGCCATTTACACTACGTAGGTTTCCCATTAAAAGTGAGATCGACACCTCTATCAAAGCAAATAAAAAGTTCTCTTTATATTGCAAAATTTTATCACTACAATTTAAAGAAAATATTTTTTTTGTTCAGTTCCCCATTGACGGCTATCTCTCTATTTGTTCATACGGCAGCTTCCTTATTGTAGTTTACCATTGTCTCAATCGGGATCTTCCAAAATTATTCTCTAATTCGGGATTTTTGTCATAAAATTTAGAAACTCGAGTCTGCCGAAAATATTTTGACATAAAACATACCTTTCGCGGAGTGAGTATTCATTGCTCAGATATTCATACAGAGCGGAATAGTACAATGAAAAAAAATGCAAACATAGGACATGTTGGAAAATGTTCTAGAGGCGTATATTGCACAAAAATTGCAGTAATATTATAAATTTTTAGCACCTTATAAAAACTCGTTTTCATAATATGTTAATGAAAATTGGCATTCAAACGACAAAAGATACTCTCAGAACAATGCTTCTTAAAAAGAACACTCAGACGACATTCCGTGAAATCCAGAAGTCCCCACGTGACAGAAAACTTTTTTTCGCCGAAATATTCTAGTAATTCACTGTTTTAAACGCAATAAGCTAGCGCGATTTTTTTTCCAATACACTTGAGATGGTCGCTAAAATGGCTGGGACGTTAGGCATGAAATGCCTCAAGTATGCTCTGCTTATCTCGAGCGTTTCTCTCGGTCTCGCGATGTTCACCTCACTTTCGCGACGTTCACCTCCGACGTCGCTGCCTCTTTTCGGCGCTTGAAGTTTCCTTAGTTGGTGCCGTCGCGCTTGAAGTATGTGGAAGAGAAATGCCATTGTGAAAGCTGTACTATGCTGGCGACCAGGTGTGACACCATAAGACAACGACAACGTGAAAGACATCCCAAGAAACTGCGTCGTTACCGGATGGAATCATCGCGTACACTGTGCTGTACCGACGGCATCCGGAGCACTGACACCACCAAAGCGCAGCCTTTCGCCTCTCGATAGTACCACGATGAAATACTTCCATTCACAAATTCTTAACTGTGACACCACCCTACCACTGCGAGAGGGAGAAAGCGCGAGCAATATAATCAAACCCTGGACTTCTGCGTGCCAAACAAATATCCTACCATGGAGCCAAGCCCGTGTTTGAAACTGTTGGTGAAAAAAGACCTATGCGAGAGTCAGGTAGTGCTAGGAACGTTCTTAACGCATCTGTTTCTGCGTGGTAGATGCATTGAATCGCATCAGGCATGAAACGATGCAGTTTCGCAACGAATGGTTCTTTAAAGAACCTCGAATTACAAAGCACGCCAGCATAATTAATCGACATTATGAGCAACAGCGTCAACAAAATGTGCAGCTGCGCAAGTGTACGTCTCGCCTTACGGACGAGCCGTGGTTACTTCGCCAGTTCCCGCAAGGAATAATTATGCGTAGTATCCATTTCACAAGTATACCTGCCATAGACATTCTAGGATATATCAATAAAAAAACCGCCAGGCCTGCGCAGAAGGCGCAGCACAGCCACAGCGAAAGCTGGAAGTGCGGCCTTTAGCCTTTATTTTAAACACTCTTGGGGTAACTACTACAAGCCCACTTGCATGGTACCCACTACGCTATAAATCATCATAATTTTTGTGCAGTGGAGAAGCGTCTACTATGCCATTCTTCGTCATTCTTCAGAAAAGCGCGGTGCCCGCTACACTCTGATAAAGAATTATGTGCACTTTCTTGATGCTGTGGCTGACGACGATGAAGAATTATGCCAGAGGCTTTTGTAATGGGTTGGAGCATTGAACGACCCACTCGTTACGCAATTCGCATTGTGTAACGCCTGGTTCTTACTTTACTGCTCTAAAACGCTTTACAACACACGTTAACGCGATTCCTTACCAGATATGAAGCCTGCCTAGGGTCAGTTTGCACCGCAGTTTGAAGCAGTGGCGTAGCTCAGTGGTAGAGTGCTGGGCTGCCACGCAGAGGACCCGGGTTCGATTCCCATTGTGTCAAAGGTGTTTTTTTATTTAGTTAGTTTTTTTCTTATTTCGTGCGATATTGGTTACGGACACCGGCGGCGGCGGCGGCGGCAGCGGCAACGGTGGCGGCGGCGGACAACTACGGCGCAGAAACGACCCTTGTTGTGATCTCATAATAGCTTTCGCTGTAAAACACAGCGCTAATTTAAACACATGCATGGAAAGATCACACGAGGACAGGCGTTGCGTGATGTGTCCTTGTTCTTTTTAAGTTAGCGCTGTGTTTCTATCGAATGGATCCGTACCAAACACTTCTGATTGCAGGGTGGTTTGAAACAGCCAATTTTCCCTGCACAGTCGTCCATTTCCTTTCGGCACGGCTGACGGTGTCCACCAAGAAGCGAAGCCAAGCTAACAATTGACAAGGCGATGCGAATAGGTCCCGGATTACGCTGTTGCGTTCTGCTCTTGAAGATGAGGCTCAAGCTTTATCCAAGTCTTTATTTCCTTCACATGAAATGTGCAGTTCACGACATACAAATGGATCTAGAATGTGCATGTGACGCTTCTCTTAGTGCCATGTTTCTAATGGTAACCAGGAAGAGGAAAGGTTGATAAAAGAAAAACAGACGCACTACTGCAGCCCAAGTTGGGAGAACGGCTCAGCGCGTGTAGGGTAATGGACGAGATGGTAATAAAGATGTGAAGAGGAGAGGAGAAGGAGATGACACTGGCGTCCATGACTATGGGCGCGACGGGCGGCGTCTATGTCTGGTTGACCATCGTAACCAATGATGCACCATGAAGCACGTGAGAAAAACTGCATTAAAGATCCTTACCCTACAAGTGCACAAGCAAAGACACGCCTACTAGACATTTGAATGACAATCATATCTGCCATTTCGTAATCTGCATGGTAATAGTTCAGAACTACAGCTGTGTCAGTACCAATAAGTAGATGAGTAAATTCGTAATTTTCGGATAAAGTTTTAAATAATACTTTTAATCGATAAGAGAAAAACTATCACCGTCGGTTGAAAGAAGGTAGACGAAGCAGACGCGTAGGAAGACAAATGTAGTCGTACTTGCTTCAGAAAGGTTACAAGTATGCGGATACGGGAAAACTAGAAAACCGTAATAAACAGTCCATAGTAAAGAACGTTAATAAGAACTTTCAATTAAGTCATGGAAAGTGCAGGGGTGCTATATGCAGTAAAAGAAATTAATGTAGAGAGCTTGCCGCTGGCAGGCACCGAACCTGCAACCGTCGAATAACGCGTTCGATTTTTCACCAATTGAGCTACTGCGGCGGTCGTCCTTACGTCGACTTTATTGTGTATGTATGCGCACTTAAACAAGGGCGTGATAGCGCCACTCGTAGCCATGACAGTGATTGTGGCAATTAGCGTTGTAATTAACGTTGTGTATAAGAAAGAAAGAAAACGTTCTTAATAACGTTGTAATTAACGTTGTGCGTGATTAGAAAGAACGAGCCGTGATACTCCCCTTTCGTCCATGGTGAAGAACATAACAGTGCCGAGCTCCCATAATGATTTCGTATGTGTACTGAGCGGCGGAAGCTAAATCGAAAAGAAAAAAATCTCTCGTAGTAGAGACGTCAGTGGAAGAAACATTGGCCAAGTCATCCATCACAATCAGTATTCGCCTTGCCGTACCGACAAGGCCGTCAAATCTTCCCAAGGCTTTGCTAGTCAGGGCGCTACTAACCTGTATCCTATTTATCTATAGTATGCGCTAAGACTTTCTTTAATTTTAGAGGCTTTCTTTACAGAGAAAGGATGCATTTCGGAGTAATATCGCACATACGGTGCCATATAAACCACGAAGAATGTTTTTTTCTTTATTCTACCGGGCTTTCAGGGGTAAAAACGAAGCAACAAGGCGTGACATTCTGTCTTTACTCCGGTTTCGGCCCGCAAGGGACATCAGTTACCTCTACAGAAGTGAGAAGAACTATTGATTTAGACATCTCGAGTGTTCTTGACTTGCACGCACTTTTTAGAATACGCCTCTTCCATTACTCATATTCCTGTGTCGCGAATATATTGCGCATCGTGTTTGAACTCCGCCTTTGCTTTCGTTAGAAATACACGAGGCAATTCAGAATACTCGCACTTTCTGTCAGAATAACTCTGCGTCAATTTTCGTTTTTCTTCTGTGACAAAGAATGGTTTTGACCATTCGTTTCCTTATATGGCGCTCAACTTTCATGACTAGAGACGCAGCGCCATGCACTTAAGTGAATTGGAAAGCATTACAATTACAAGGATACATAATTTACTTAGATTCAATGCGAGATACTACTTACTGCTTTTCATACTTACACTCTAAAAAAAAAGGGAGTCTGAACCGACTACCTTT
>JALIZH010029636.1:0-33431 GCA_030522465.1 Rhipicephalus appendiculatus | reverse complement strand
TTGTACTTCGCAATTGGTAGAATTTACTCATGAGCTTGTCTCAGCTGTCGACAAGAAGCAAAGTGCTGACTGTATATATCTGGACTTCAGAAAAGCTTTCCACGTTGTTACGCATAGTCTCCTGATCGCTAAACTTCGACATTACAAATTGCATGATAAGGTTATCGCTTGGGTAGCTGAGTATCTTCGCTCAAGACTGATGTCTGTAGCGCTCAACGGTTATTCCTCTAAATATGTTTCTGTGACCTCTGGTGTACCACAGGGATCAGTCTTAGGTCCACATTAATTTTTATTATTCATTAATGACATTACTTTGGGTATCACATCATGATTTAGAATGTTTGCAGATGACTGTGTAGTGTATAGGGTCATCAATAGCGATTCTGAGTAACAAGCATTGCAAAATGATTTAGATTTAATTGCCGCACGGTGTGAAAAATCAAAAATGTCGTTGAATGTGAAAAAAGTGTCCACCTCATCTTTACCACGAAGCTCTCGCACTGAAGCAATCATTACACGATTAATAACGCCACTCTTCAACAAGTCACAGAATATAAATATTTAATCGTATTTTTCACTGTCGATTTGAGGTGGTACAAACATGCCACTTATGTCATTAACAAAGCTGTTGCAGCATTGGAGTTTTCTGAGACGTAACATCAGTGGTTTACCACAGAAACTTAGGGAGCAGCTGTATTTTACACATGTCTGCTGTATACTGGAGTATGCGTGCGTTTGCCGGGACCCATGCACTGAGGAACTTGTAACTTGAAAAAGTGCAGAATAGAGCAGTTATATTTCTCCTTGGCAATTATGAGAGCATGCTTAGAATGACAGAGAGCAAAAAACATTAAATAGACATCTTCTTGAAGATCGTCGTTGAAGCCTCAGATTAAAATTCTTCCGTAGCATTTAGGAAAGAAGTGTCAATTTTAAGGGCTCGTTTTCTTTGTTAGGCAAAATATTAATGAGAACTAACAGACAATATGGCCAAGGTAAGTATAGGGGATATTATCAGAAGTAATTGTAATGTAAATGTGAAGAAAGAAAAGTGGACGAAAAGATAATTTGCTACCACTTTCTTTCTTTATATTTACATAACAATTACTTCTAATAATATCCCCTATACTTACGCTGGCATTATTGTCTGTTAGTTCTCATCAATATTGTGCCTAACAAAAAAAACGAGCCCTTAAAATTTACACTTCTTTTTCCTTCATTCATAGCGAGGGTATCGCTCTGGCAGACTTGGTGCCTTCAGGTAGTACGCGAGGGATTATTGGTCAGCTGCCAGCTTGTAATAAGATCACGTGCTACTTGACGCCAACAGGCAAAAAAATAAGTGTTCCACACTCGCCGCAATTGAAACAGGTGACGCTGACTGACGCTCCCACGTTTAAATACACATATATACCCTACAAAGGGGACGGGGGGGATGACCGCCACCGTAGCTCAGTGGTAGAGCATCGGACGCGTTATTCGAAGGTCGCAGGTTCGGTCCCTGCCAGTGGCAAGTTATCTTTTCGTCTACTTTTCTTTCTTCACATTCCAATTACTCCTAATAATATCCCCTATACTTACCTTGGCACTTTTCTATGTTAGTTCTCATTAATATTTCTCCATAGAATTTATCATTCGAAAACAGGGATCTTCAGGCAAATGCATTTTCAACCGCCCAACTATGTTTCTCAAAGACGAGATCTCCGCCTAAAATGCGTGCGATTCCTTTTAACGGTGACGCTTCCCGCTACTGTTTCTTTGTTCGCACTATCAGGGAGTGGAACGCTCTGCCACCGGGAATGGTCTGTATTTGTTCTAATGACGATTTTTAGGGGCGAAGCTCCTAAGGGTGTGGGTCTGTCCCTCCTCTGTAGTTGTTGTAGTAGTAGTAGTAGTAGTAGTAGTAGGTAGATAGCCACGTATAGTGGAATGTACCCACTCCACGTGATAAAGATGACGATGACGCAGTATAGTGGAATGTACCCACTACACGTGATAATGATGAAGTATAAGCGCGTTCCAGTGTAGCGGAATGTACCCACTACACATGATAACGATGACGATGGTGCTGATGACCATGAAGTATAAGAGCGTTCCAGACCACACATTCTATTTCTGCCTTGGATGAAAACGATCGAGCTTCGCCCACTCATCATCATTCACTTCGTGGATATGGCGTGATTTTTTTTCCATGCTTTATTATATTTTGTGTGCTTGAATATATGTACTGTACCCTCCCTGCTGTAATGCCGTATTGCGAAGCAAGTACTTAATAAATAAATAAATAAATAAATAAATAAATAAATAAATAAATAAATAAATCAGCCATCTCAATTGTGCCGCCAATGCGGTAGGGTCATGTTCATTGGGTGCTATGCAGGATGGCCCGTGTTCGGCGAAGCTCGGAATCTCTCAGCTATGGCGACAGGCCCCTTTGAATGAAATAATATTACTAAAGGTTCAAATACAGCCTTCAGCGCGCGCTGCGTTCCACTGATTACAATGGAACGTGGAATCACGTGAATGGCGGTCCACACATGTCTGGGTAGCGTCATCTAACCAGCGGCATCTTTCATTTGTTTGTCGCTTCCCTAAGTGCCGAAGTCCAGCCATGCAGGGAAAGTGTCAGAAATTTTTGCTAATGATATTTTAGAGGTATGAGCTGTGTAAACTGACACACCTTGACACACGTTCGTGACACACGTTCGTGACACGCGTTTGCGACAGACGCTCGTGACACACGTTTTTAGGAGAAACCTAAGAACGTCGCACCTAACAACGTATGTCAAAATGAGATGTGCTCTTTTACACAAAAGTGTTTTAAATGCGAATGCATTTCTTAGTCGGGCTATGTCAGGCATCCGGCGTTGGCGTTGTCCGTGGCGGCGGCCGCGCGCCGGCAGGTGTTATCTCTCCGCTCTCACTCCCTCTCTCATAGCAACAGCTGCGGGCGCGCGCGCTTATCCTCGCCCCTAGCAACCGGAGCATGTGGTGCGAGAGAGTGTAGGAGAGGGTAGGTGCAGTGCTTCGTGGCTCCTTCTCTCGCCGTTCGCTCTCTCTCCTCCCTGCGCCCCACTCTCCCGTCCGCTCGCGCCTCACTCTCGACCGTTCGCTCGCTGGGCGCCTCTCAAGGCGATGGCAGAAGTCGGTGTTGGCGCAAGAAATGCATTCGCATTTCCTCACGATTTCCCTTCGGGGAGGTGGGGGCATTTTTTTTACCTCTTGACATACAGAGCAGAAATGGACGACTTGCTGCCTGCAATGATTGCTTAAGGGATTGCCTGGTTGTCAGGTTATCTATGCTGGCGTAGTCCAATTGACCGTTTACCAAAGGACCATAGGTATGTAAGAGGAACTCCAAGAGAAAACTAATGACGCTGAGTGCCCTATTGGCATTAATGTTCGAACTAATGCTATATGTCAGCAAGTTACGCATCTCGTCAATTATTAGAAGTGTTAAGGGGATTTATTCTGTTCCCACAGTAGCAGCGAGAATAACAGCAGCAGCAGCAGCAGCTGCAGCAGGAGGCACCACCATGCGCCAGACAGAACACTGGGTGCAAGCCTCCCGACCGACGGCGATAGGGCTTTTTAGCGTGCATATTTTCTTCCTCACGATCATCTGCGCTACTCAAACGTTAACAATCCAACGATAACGATACAGGCCCATGTACTCCAAATTATCTTTACGTTAAGGACCCCAGGTAGTCGAAATTAATCCTGAATCTCCCACTACGGTGCCTCTCGATATAATATCGCTTTTTGGGACGTAAAATCCAAAGAAGTAAGTATTAACGCATCATCGTGATTTCATGCTGGTCGTTTCATTACCTAGCCATATACTAAAATGTTCCTGAATTGACACGCGTTTATCTCGAACATGAACAACTCAAGAAATGAAAGCTTATGACATGTACGTAGGCTAATACATGAACGACAACTGAACACAGGAAAGCTAATGCATGTATATCATATGTACCACAGCATGACTAACAGAAATGACATAATGCGAACGTCGTGAAGCCACCGCAATTGTTCCATTAGCATGGTATCAGCATTACTCCATATGCATGCATTAGAAGATTGCGATAGTGAGTAGAGAAGTCATGACATAAATGACTTCAGTTGTCTTAAAGCTGAACAATGCGGCGTATGCAGCTCGTCGGTGATTCCTTCGCACATCGTTGACTCTAACTCTGGGTGCCATTTGCAAAACTTTTTGTTCTTTATTGTTTGTGTAATGTCTAATAACACCGTCGTTCTTCAACATTTGTTAGCTCTATTCATAGGAGGTGGCTCAATAATATAGAAATAAAATGCGCTAACGCTCTGTGTTCTTTTTAATTTTTTACTTGTGTATGAAAGGTTGCATGCAGCCACTTTTCCGCATTGTATCAGCGCTGCAAAACTGCAGAATAAAGGCCCCAATGTGTAAAATTCAGTTGAACAGGCTGTGTCAATAGGGCCAATTTATTGACAATGTGGTACAACAAATTGTACAAGCGCAGTTGTTTTTCATATAAACAAATTTATCTTTCAGCAAAATCCTACATTATCAAAAGTTTGCAGCGCCATCACTTAGGTGCTGAAAGGAAGAAGACACAGTAAACGCAGGAATGCAAAGAGGGACGATCACCTTGTTGTCTCCACACTGTCGCTTTTTGTTGAGCACTTACGTGCTCGCACTGCATACTGATGATAATGCGCATTAAAAATTTGCCCACATCGCCATTCTTCGTGAAATCCTACATAAAAGATGTGTTTTCTGAATGTGAAGCCTTTAATTGAACCTATCTTTTTGTTCTTGTAGGGCCTTGCTGTACGAAGCTGCAGTTATTACTGCGAACAGAGGAATGGAGTGTGGTACATGGGCTATTACACAAACGGAACAAAGTGCCAAGTAAAAAATTCTGCTTTGTCTTTTTTTTTCTCAACCACAGCATTTACACACTGTGTCATTTCATGCCCTCGAAAGAAAACTCGAAATTTTACTTGTGCTTTCTTCCAATGTAGGCCATGAGTATGACGAAAAATCCTATCCACTTATCTTAAATCGTAGATGGATGGCTACATATGACAAGATTATTTTCCTCAAACTACAGTTGAAACCCCATATAACGAAGTGATTATCACTTTCGAATTATTAGTTAAATTGGAAGTTCATAGAATCGAGGAAGGCATTTTTCACTTTTTTTGAAGTCTGAAGTTGTGGCGTAATGAGGCCCAAAACAAACCGTGGCATTGTGGTTGCCACCCACCCAGGCCTGCGTGTGTGAAAATGGGGTGCGGGTGGACTGGGAATGGAGTTTCCCATGTAAGGGCAATGCAGGCAGCCCGTGTGCACAAATGGTATTGTCGCAGTTCACAAAGTACAGGGGGTTTTATTGTAAGCAACGGAAGCACGTCGTTCTCTCAGAGACACCAAAGGTAGACTCGCCAAAAACGCCTTCTTCTTCTGTTTATCGTGATGCGCCTCTCGAGCGGATCGGTCGTCGTCTTCGCCAGCGCATAACTGGGCACAAATAGAGGCGCGGCATTACCCTCCCTCCGGAGAGAGCATCGCCTTGGTGCTCATCATGTAGCAGTCGATGTGCAGTTAGCTGGTCGACGTCCACATCAATCTGAAAGATACGGCTTCATGCGCACCACGTGCACTGTCTCAGGCAGACGCTGACGGCGTCTTGAGCAAAATGAACCATCAGCAACGACCTCGCAGGTGACGTCGCTGAGACGGCGCAGAACTTTATACGGTCCGAAGTACCGGCGTAGAAGTTTCTCCGACAGACCTCGCCGTCGCACAGGTGACCAAACCCAGACTCTCTCCCCTGGTGTATAAGCTACAAATCGATGACGGAGATTGTACCGATGGGCGTCACGTTCTTGCTGGCTCGTTATTCTCACCCGGGCAAGCTGCCTCGCTTCCTCGGCGCGCTCAGTGAAATCTGTGGCCTCTGTCTCCGAATCAGTGGAATCATGAGGCAGCATAGCATCGAGCATTGTCGTTACTTCTCGACCATAGGTCAGTCCGAACGGAGTCATTCTCGTTGTTTCCTGGCGGGCCGTATTATACGCGAATGTAACGTACGGCAAAATTTTGTCCCAATTCTTATGCTCTACGTCGACGTACATGCAAAGCATGTCTGCAATAGTCTTGTTGAGGCGTTCAGTGAGCCCATTCGTTTGTGGGTGATAAGCGGTTGTCTTCCTATGCGCTGTACCACTGAGTGTAAGCACCGTGCGCAGAGGATCAGCTGTGAACGCAGTTCCTTTGTCCGTTATGACGACTGCGGGGGCACCGTGTCTCAGGACAATGTTCTCAATAAAGAATTGTGCCGCTTCAGCTGCAGTGCCGCTCGGAATTGCCTAGGTTTCCGCGTATCTGGTGAGGTAGTCAGTCGCCACTATTATCCACTTGTTGCCACTATCCGATATTGGAAATGGGCCTAAAAGGTCCATACCAAACTGTGCAAACGGAGTTTCGGGTACCGAAATGGGATGTAACAGCCCAGCAGGTTTAGCCGGTGGAACCTTCCGTCGCTGACAGTCAATACAAGTGCTAACGTAATGTTTCACCCCCGCTGCAAGTCTTGGCCAGTAGTAATTTTCTCTGACTCGCGACAATGTTCGCGTATAACCGAGGTGACTTGAGGTGGCTTCGTGATGGCAGGCTTGCAAGATTTCGTTGCGGAGAGTTTCGGGAACTACCAGGAGATAATTATTTCCTGTTGAAGAGAAATTCTTCTTGTAGAGTATTCCGTTGCGTAAGCAGAATGATGGCAAACTTCTCGAAAACACTCTCGGCGCATTTGTGGCTCGTCCCTTCAACAATTCAATTAATGAGTTGAGCTCCTGATCATCTTGCTGTTGCCGAGAGATGACAGTCGCATCAACAACTCCTAAAAAGCCGGCGCTTTCTTCGTCTTCTGTGATCGTTGATTCAATTGGTGATCTTGAGAGGCAGTCGGCATCTAAATGCTGCCTTCCCGATTTGTAGACTATTGTCATGTTATACTCTTGAAGGCGTAAGCTCTAGCGCGCCAAGCGTCCAGAAGGGTCTTTCATGTTGGTCAGCCAACAAAGGGAGTGGTGATCGCTTACCACTTGGAAAGCGCGGCCATATAAATATGGGCGAAACTTTGCGACTGCCCAAACGACCGCCAGACATTCCTTCTCTGTGGTTGAGAAATTGGACTCGGCTCGTGACAAGGTTCGGCTAGCGTAGGCAACCACTCGCTCGGCCCCGTCTTGACTCTGAACCAGAACAGCACCTAGGCCTACATTGCTGGCGTCTGTGTGGATGGCCGTTGGTGCATCCTCATCGAAGTGAGCGAGCACCGGCGGAGTTTGTAGACGCTGCCGTAACTCGTTAAATGCCGCTTCTTGCTCCTCACCCCATATAAACGCCACATCTTCCCTCGTTAGGCGGGTGAGTGGAGAGGCGATGTGCGCAAAGTCCGCTATAAATCGCCGGTAGTAGGCGCAGAGACCCAGGAAACGTCTGACGCCCTTCTTATCCGTGGGCTTTGCAAACTTTGCGACGGCTGCAGTTTTGTCTGGGTCAGGCCTAACACCTTGGTGACTGACCACATGTCCCAGGAACTGAAGCTCTTCAAATCCAAAGTGGCATTTTTCCGGTTTCAATGTGAGTCCTGCGGACCGTATGGCTTGAAGAACCGAGAGCAGCCGTTTTAGGTGTTCTTCAAACGTTGCAGAAAAAATAATCACGTCGTCGAGGTACACAAGACGCGTTTTCCACTTGAGACCGGACAGAACAGTATCCATAAGCCTTTGAAATGTGGCTGGAGCCGAGCACAAACCGAAAGGGAGGACTTTGAATTCGTAAAGCCCATCAGGCGTCACGAAAGCAGTCTTCTCACGGTCGCGCTCATCAACCTCTATTTGCCAGTATCCACTTTTAAGGTCCATAGATGAGAAGTAACGCGCATGCCGTAGCCTATCCAAAGAGTCATCGATCCGTGGCAACGGATAAACGTCTTTCTTAGTAACATGGTTGAGCTTACGATAATCGATGCAGAAACGCAAGCTACCATCTTTCTTTTTGACAAGCACCACAGGTGACGTCCAAGGGCTCTTTGATGGTTGTATTACATCATCCTCCAGCATCCTCTTAACTTGCTCCTGTATTGCCTCACGTTCTTTTTGAGCAACACGGTATGGGTTCTGTCGGATGGGTCTGGCTGTTTCTTCCGTGATGATGCGGTGTTTAGTCACGTCGTCTGACGCACCCGTGACGTTGAGGAAAAGCAGTCCCTAAACTGGTCTAGCAGGTTCATAAGACGACATCTTTCAGTCGACATTAAACTTGGCCCGATGTCGACAGCAGGTGCATGTGGTGCCGTAGGATTCGTTGCTTCCCCTTGCATAGCAAGACAGTCGTAAGTGAAGTCGAGCTCCTCGAGGTATGCCACAGCAGTGCCTTTACCGATGTGTCGGCGTTCATTCGTGAAATTTGTCAGTAGCACCTCTGCACGCCCATCGATTAAGGTGACGATACCACGAGCGATGGCAACACCTTGACGGAAGAGAAGCGTAGTTTCATGCTCGGCTAGCGCTTCTTCGTTATACTGCGCACCGCAGCTGACCGAAACAAGGCTGAATGATCGTGGCGGTATACAGACATCCTCGTCAACCACACGTAACGCCCTGCGCTGTCGTTGTGCGTCATGAGTGGCGTCTCTGTCAGCGGAAAATGTTATCACGCCGTCTCGTATGTTGACAACGGCGCCGTACTCTCTTAAGAAGTCCATTCCTAATATTAGCGATTTGCAGCACTCTGGTAGAATCACGAATGTGGCAACAAAAGTAATGTCCCCGATGTTAAGTCTTGCGGCGCATTTGCCTATAGGGGTCATCAGCTGGCCTCCAGCATTCCGAATGTAAGGGCCCGTCCATTCCGTTTTGACTTTCTTGAGTTCGTTGGCCAGCAATTCACTCATGATTGAAAAGTCCGCGCCAGTGTCAACCAAGGCCGTCACTTCTTGCCCATCAATCGTTACAGCAAGGTCGGCAGTCACAATTTTCTGTACTTGATCTTTTCCGTCGGCGTCCTCTTGTTTCGGCAAGAATGGGGGATTTTCGGCAATTCGAGATCTTGCAACCTTCTCCCCGGAGGTCGCTGCTTTCAGTTTCCCCGTTGTGGGCTGGGAGACCGACCTCTGACGACATCAGAAAAAGCTCCGGCGGTTGGGTGAAGGAAAACGAGCTGGAGATGGTGAGCGCGGTCGCAGGTTAGAGGAGCTTTCTTGACGACCAGCAGGGTTGTCGTCAAATGAGGCACGGCTTTCGTCAAACTGGCGGCGAGTATTACCCCGTGGACTTCCACGGTATCCAGCTGGCCGATACGGGCAAAAACGATAAATATGTCCCGGCTCCCCACAATTGTAGCACAACGCACGGTGATCTGCGGTTCGCCATATATCCGTCTTCCGCAGTTGGGGTCGCCGAGCAGGATCCTGTTGGGCCCAGGCTGCGATAGGGGGGTGGTTGGTGGTACTGTGGCGCCGACATGGACAACGGACGACGAACAGCGTCTGCATAGATGTACGTGTTTGGCTGGTATGATAGCTCGGCGGACAACGGGCGACGAACAGCGTCTACGTAGCTGTATTCGTGCGGCTGGTATGGCACTTCATAATGAGGCTCGGGAGAAGCAAACGCCTGTCGGAGTTCGTGGCGCACGACTTCAGCGACGGAGGCAACCGTGACCTCCGGCTACGGTGGCGGTTGCGACGGCGATGTGTGCCTTGCGTTCTCTTTGGCAATCTCCTCACGTACAATCTGCCGAATCAGTTGGCGTAGAGTGGTCTCATCGGTTGACGCGGTAATAGCTGCGGCACCTACAGATGCGCCGGTCACGAGGCGATTGTATTGCTGGTACCACTGCTGCAACGCCCGCTCGATTGCTGTGGCCTCCCTAATAAACTCATCCACTGTTGTTGGAGGATTGCGCACAAGGCCAGCGAACAGCTGTTCTTTGACGCCGCGCATGAGATGGCTCAGCTTTTTAGCTTCGGGCATGTTGGGATCCGCACGGTGAAACAAACGCGCCATGTCTTCAGCAAACATCGCGACTCCTTCATTTCGCTGTTGAATGCGCGATTCAAGAAGGCGCTGCGCATTTTCTCGTCGATCTGGGCTCCCGAAGGTATCGATTAGCCGACGGCGAAACTCGTCCCACGTTGTCAGAGTTCTCTCGCGGTTTATGAACCACGTTTTAGTGTTGTCTTCAAGAGCGAAGTATACGTTAAACAACTTCTCGTCGGGGCACCAGTGGTTAGAATTCGCTACCCGCTCGAACTGCTCTAGCCAGTCTTCTGCATCTTCGTTTTCGCGACCATGAAAGGTCTCGGGAATCCGAAGGTGCTGGAATGTTACGTGCCTTGGGTTGCTTGACGATGACATTTCTTGAGCAGGGGTGGCCATTGGCAGAGTCGGTCCTTGTAAGAGGCCAAATTCTGGGCCCAGACCTTAAAGGCGACGGCTTGAGCGGTGTACCGGAGTCTCCACGCGTGGGTGACTCGTGGGGCTGGAAGCAGGACTGTTCACAGGACTGCCGATCATGAGGAGACGGTACCCAGCACCTCCACCAGTGTCGCAGTTCACAAAGTACAGGGGGTTTTATTGTAAGCAACGGAAGCACGTCGTTCTCTCAGAGACACCAAAGGTAGACTCGCCAAAAACGCCTTCTTCTTCTGTTTATCGTGATGCGCCTCACGAGCGGATCGGTTCCACCCTCCACGTAAACATCGTCACCGCATCGCCGCAGTTACGTCGCCAGACGCCGCCGCCGCCGCCGCCGCCGCCGCCACCACCACCACCGACGCCCTCCTGTCGGCCAGCGCTACGCGCCAAGGAAAACCGACATATGGCGCGCCCCTGACAACCACCCGCTCTCCTACTATTGCGGGGAGGCTGGCCACACCTACCGCCGCTGCCAGAACCGACAAATTTAGCTGTGCGGTTTCGCCGTCAACGCGCCGTCTCCACAGCGGGGTGAACGACCTCGCGACATCGGCGGCTAAATTACTGGAACACAGTGTCAACAACGACAAGCATCCCATTCACCGTCACCCGGCCGATACACGTCGCCACACCGCCGGCACTACACTGGCTCTTCAGGGTACCGGTCGCCTAGCTAGTATGCGGAAAACTAATGGCAGCAACCGATGAAGGTGCGGTTACTCTACGGCGAAATACCGAAGATCCTCCGCCGCCGCCAACGACGCTGCGACGAAACCCTCAAGAACACGCCGCATACAGAACGTAGCCCTGACGTCGATACTTCACGGCGAGAGGAAGACCTGACGACGCCAAGTGGAACAAGCGCAGCAAACCGACGTAACCGTGATCCGACGCCGCGACCTAACCGCAACGCGAGACCACGCACTAGCGACCTCGACGTACTCTTCGACGGCAACAACGTCACCGCCCTCGTCGACACTGGAGCCGACTATTCCACCGTCAGTGGAGCATTCGCCACGAAGATGAAGAAAGTTAGAGCTGCTTCGGAAGGCCCCAAAATCCGAACCGCTGGAGGTCATCTAATAACGCCGGCTGGAGTCTGCACAGCAAGAGTGACTATCAAGAACCAGGTTTATCCTGCGAGCCTTGTCATCCTACAACATTGCTGCAGGGATATTATACTTGGGATGGACTCCCTAAGTCAGCACGGCACTGTCATGGACCTGAGGTCTGAGTCAATAACACTAACCTCAGAAAACACGCTGCCGACCCTCACGACGCCAGGGAATCACGCATTGAATGTGCTCACCATTCCCCCTTAGTGCAGCGTCATCATTTCCGTCGGCACCGAGCCACCCACATAGTGTGAAGGCGTAGTCGAGGGCGACCAGTACCTGCTCCCTGAGCCATCAGATTTGCTTTGCAAGGGGTATAGCCGAGCTGCGTCATGGGAAAGCGCAGATAATGGTGACAAACTTCAGCCATGAATACAGGCACCTCAACATTGGTATGACGGTTGCCTACAAGGAGGAATTCGTGGACGCCAGCAATTATTTCGCCCTCTTCCATGCTACGAAACCTGCTTCGACCGATCGAGGTCCCCAACCACAATTCGACGTCAAAGCGAGCATTCCGAAGTGTAAGCAACACCAGCTCAAAGCCCTGCTCCTGCAATTCCAGGCCTGCTTCTCGTCGTCGTCAAAAAATTCGGCAGACCTGAGTCGCGAAACATCGCATCATAAAGAAGAAAGTGCCCGACCAATTCGTCAGAGCCCGTACCGAGTTTCGACGCACGAACGCGAGGCCTTGAAGAAACAAGTCGGCGAAATGCTACGCGACGACATTATTCAGCTGTCTAAGGGTCCGTGGGTGTTTCCCGCGGTGTTGGTGCAGAAGAAAGATGCAGTCCTTCGTTTCTGAGCCCATTATTTTCGCCTGAACAAAATCACTAAGAAAGGCACGTACCCTCTTCCATGGATTGACGACATCCTGCATCTACTCCACAACGCGAAGTACTTTACAATGGAAGTTGACGAGGCAGACCGAGAAAAGACTGCCTTTATAACACCAGACGGCCTGTTCGAGTTCAAGGTCATACCCTTTGGTCTTTGCTCGGCTCCTGCGACTTGCCAACGTGTTATGGATAGTGTTGGCTGGATTGAAGTGGCAGACGTGCCTCGTGTACTTGGATGATGTCGTCGTGTTTGCCTCTAACTTCGACGAACGCCTCCGCTGCCTTGAAGCTGTACTTCAAGCAATCCAGACCTCCGGACTCACCCCTGAAGGCAGAAGAGTGCCGCTTGGCGTACGGGGAGCTCTTATTCTTGGGCCACGTCATCAGAAAGCCTGGCGTTCATCCCGACCAGCGGAAAACAGCTGTCATCGCCGCCTTCCCGCCGCCCAGCGACAAAGAGGCAGCGCGCCTATTTTCTCGGCTTTTGCGCCTATTACAGACGCTTCGTCAAGGAATTTTCACGTATCGCCGAGCCGCTAACTCAGCGTATGAAAGCCGACGCGGACTTCAAGTGGGAAACAGCGCAAGTCGAAGCAGTTCAAGAACTTAAACGACGCCTGCAGATGCCTTCCAATACTTGCGCATTTCAACGAATACGCAGAAACAGAAGTGCGCACCGACGCAAGCAGTGTTGGACTCGGCGTCGTGCTTGTGAAGAGGACTAACGGACTGGAAGGCGTCATTTCTTATGCCAGCCGGTCGCTATATAAGGCGGAAGCCTACTGTTACACAACAGAGAAGGAGTGCCTTGCCATCATCTGGGCTATGTCAAAATTTCACCCCTACATCTACTCCAGGCCCTTCAAAGCTGGGAGCGACCACCACGACTTGTGTTGTCTGCTAACTTGGAAGATACTTTGGGTAGCTTTGCACGGTGAAGCTTGAGACTTCAAGTAGTCGACATTACCGTCGTTTAGAAGTCCCGAAGAAAACACTCCGACGAGGACTGCCTGTCTCGAGCCCCCGTCGACCCACCGCCGCAGAACGACCAGGATGATGACTGCTTCCTGGGAACTATAAGTAGCGATGACTTCGCCGAACAATAGCGAGCCGATCGGGAACTGAGGCACTTAATGAAATACCTGGAGGGACAGGACCGCCGTTATTCCAAAAGTATTCAGGAGAGGACTGGCATCATTATTTTTTTGAAAAAACGACGTTCTCCTAAAGAAGAACTTCACTCTCGCTCCGGCCAACTACCTTATTTTTGTACCATCGGCACTGCGAGGAGAAATTCTGGAGGCCCTGCACGACGATGCCACGGCTGGCCACCTCAGTTTTTCCGGCACGCTCGCGAGGGTACAAAAAAAATACCACTGGCCACGCCTTGCCGCCTACGTCGCTCGTTACGTGAAGACATGGCGGGAATTTGAGACACTCAAGAGACTGCTGACAAGGCCAGCGGGACTCCTGCAACCCATCGAACCACCTCGGCGACCATTCCAGCAAATCGGTATGAACTTGCTGTGGCCGTTCCAGACGTCAACTGTCGGGAACAAGTGGATAGTCGTAGCTACCGACTACCTCACGCGCTACGCCGAAACAAGGGCCCCTGCACAAAGGCAGCGCCACCAAGGTAGCCAAGTTCTTCGTCGAGGACATCGTCCTGTGTCGTGCGCCCCAGAGGTTCTAATTACGGACAGAGTGACGGCATTTACTGCGGGGTTAACTCAGGTAACCTTGAGATACAGCCAGACAAGCCACCGCCAGACCACCGCCTACCACCCACAGACCAATGGCCTCACCGAGCGTGTAAAGAAGACCATCGCCGACATGCTGGCCATGTACCTCGACGTCGAGAACAAGATGTGTGATACCATGCTTCCTCATGTGACCTTCGCGTACAACACGGCCGTACAAGAAACGACGCAGATGACGCCATAGAAGTTGGTCTACGGACGAAGCCCAGCAATGACGCTCGACGCCAAGTTACCAAACATCAACGACGAGGAAAACATCGAAGTCACCACCTACCTACAGCACCCCGTATAAGCCCGAGAAATCGCCCGTCTGCGCATTCAGTGCCGACGCTACAACCTTTGACGTTGCCATCTAGAATACCAACCCGGTGACCGTGTCTGGGTCTGGACACGAACACGTCGACGTGGAATGTGTGAAAAACTTCTTCATACAAATTGCCATACAAATTGCTTCGACGTCCAGCCGCTCTAGACTACGAAGTTGTCCCGGACGGCATTACGAACTCTCAACGGCGCCGTGCGCGACCTGAAGTCATCCATGTCGTGCACCTCAAGCCGTATTACGCGCGCTAGCAAACCTGAGGACTGTACTTTTGCTTTATTAGTGTACACTATTGCTTGTATTTATTGCTGATTGTACTTCCATATTCTATAAAAGCATCGGGACGATGCCTTTTCAAAGGAGGTCAATGCACACCCGCTCTTTGTTTCTCTTTTCATCTTACCGCCCTATTGCCATGTAGCAGCTGCCTTGCGCGGAGCACAACCGAATGACTGGAAACTATCTAGATAATCTTAGTACCTTCCGATGCGATTACGTGCTCAACGCGAACATTGCAGTTAGTTATGGAACTTATTCGACCGCTAGAGATAACGCTGGAAGCTTCGATGATACATATATAAAAGGCGGCGTGCTTGACCGCTTGTCAAATTTTCAACGGCCGACGCGCTGTTCGACGCTATCAGCGTATCAGTGCACAGTGTGCATTGCTTGCTGCAACATTGAAAAAAAGGGGCACCAGTCAACGTACTCAATTAAAGTGATAACTGATGTTTACCTTAAAATGAAAATTTCCGACCTTTCGGGTCCAACTCGAACCCTTTTTGAGAGGTGACTGAGGGGGCACCAGGGAGCAACAGAGTTTATAACGCCTTTTCCTCAAGTCGGAGGGTCACGCTTCTTTTTGACCGACGTGCCGTAGTCCGTTGTAATACGCACTCGGAAGCACACCAACAGACCGGTTCACGTTTCTAGGTGTTGCCTGAATATACCACGACTCCACAAAAAGCCGCTTGTGGAAACTGGTCTCAATTTCGGCGACGCGGGAGTTGCCAAAAGTGATGCCGTGGTCGTTGACCTCGCTGTGCTCGGCCAGCGCGCTCCTTTGTCGGTCGAACTTGTAGACGTCGTTCCGGTGCTGTCGCAGCCTCTCTAAAGTTTTGCGTCTCGCCTACGTACGACGCGCCACAGTCCGCACTAGGGATACAATATAGAACTCCTTGCGCCTTCTCTTTAGGTAGTCTGTCTTTTGGGTGCGGGAAGAAGCGCCCGAGCGTAGAAGTTGGCTTATGCGCCACTTTTATTCCCTGCTTCGAGAGAACACGTGCGAGCGCTTCTCTGGTGCCCTGGACGTTGGGAATGCACACGCGGACATGCTTTGGAGGCGACGGGACAGTGCCCTCTTGAAGGGGTGGGGGGGGAACGGGCCTGGCGGCGGGCAACCCTTTCAACGAAGGCTTTTGAGTAGCCGTTGTTTAGAAGGTCGCCTCCAAAGCATGTCTGCGTATGTGGTGAACTGGGTTTCGTGCCTGGTTAGTTTCGTTAATTCGGGTTCATGTCCTCGTTGAAGCATAAACGCACCTACCGAGTAATGAAAATTTATTTGTTAGAATGGAAACTTCCTACAACAGGATTTCGTGACGTCAAATTCTAACTTTAACACAGAGTGGTGCGTATGCAAATAATACCGTGAAAAAAGTAGGAGCTCATTAATTGCGTTTTGTTTTTATTTTGATATACTGGGTGCCCCAGCTATCTTCAGCCAGGGCTGAAAAGTATGCCGACGCACTCTACGACGATGCGGCCAAATGCATGTTGCTTACTATCGTTTCGAGCACGTCCCACTATTATTTGTGTTCTTCTTAATTGCGTAATTAGCCATTTTTATTAACTAACTTTTGAAGTAACCAAGCTAGCCAAAAATTGTAAAGGTAAAAATTGTAGACCAGTTTGCAAAACGTTCCATTAGACGGTTCTAACTTCATATCTGTGAATTAGTGTTTTTTCTACTTATTGCAGATGCCCGCGAAATCAAAAAAAAAAATACCACGTGAGATGACTGTTTGCGCGCCGTGTTGCAGCGCTTCCAAACGTTCCGTGCGGAAAATACCTTGGTATTTGGCCGAGTGTGCTCTCGCGGCAGATAGGCGACGACGTGGTGGTGGTGCGGTCACTCCTAGAGTTACTGGTGCTCCTAGAGTTACTGTATATGCTCCCTACGGGATCAGAGTTGCGCATAGGTCTAGCTAGCAACCATAGTTATGAGGCGAAGCCGCACTCCATTTTTGTAGGCGACATGCTTAGGCGTCTCGCCAATCGACGGAGCGTGCCGCCGATAGCCGATCGCGTTGCCTGGAGCGTCAACGACCAGCGATGAAAAAAAGAAACACCAGCTTTCGGGGCTGCACCACGGGAGTACAAAGGCGTTTTTTAGTCTGTCTGGTATTCCGGAAACGCAAAGGCGTAGCGTAGTGTCAGAGAGCGTCCGCCACCGCTGCCGCCACGTCAAGTGGCGCCAGCTGTAGTCAAGTGGCGCCTGTTGTGGAGAATAAAGAACAACTTACCAACACGTAATCTATGCCCTCTGAGATTCCGGAAGCGTCCATCGCTAGCGTATAAAGCATCGATTGTTTGAGTATTTTTTTCGAAAACGGTGCCGAATCGACACACATACTTTGCTGTCGAAGCTTAAGGACATCAACCGGAAGCTAATGAAAGCATCAATACGTAGCTAACGAGCTACAGAGTGCACGACAGTGACCTGATAGATTCGATGTAGACGGCTACCGCCTTCGCTGGCGTGGCCGTGTTTTTCGGGAGCGCGCATGCATTTTGCGTACAGCAGTGTGCTTGACCAGCGAAAAACCTTCAAAGTCTGACTTCACAGCCTCGACAGTGGATTTTGGGGGGGATCACGCTTTTTAGGGGATAATGCCGGCGCCGAGGGATACCGGTGCGCTAAGCGGCGGCGAGGGAGTTCAGTAATTGGCCTGTGCATCAGCTTGTCCATATACAGTGCATGGTTGCTAGCGGCGTTTGGGAAACAGATGCACAACTCTGCTACTTGAAGGTGTAGCATATACGGTAACTCTAGGTGCGCCAAGGCGCGCAAACGGCATTGCCACGTGGTATTTTTTGTTCTATTTCGTGGGTCTCCGCAACAAGCAGGAAAACACTAATAAATAACATATATAAGAAAACTGTCTAATCGAACGGTTTGCCAACCGATCTACCATTTTTTTCCCATATAAATTTTGGCTAGCTTCGTTGCTTCAAAAGTTAGTTAATTAATCTTGCCGAATTAGGCAATTACGCAAAAAACAAAAAAAAAACACTGTGACTTACTATAGACGACAGTAAGCAACATGCATTTGGTTGCATCGTCGTAGAGTGTGTCGGCATATTTTTGAACCCTGGCTAAAGATAGCCGGGGCCAGGCCCGTAGCGAGAAATTTTTTCGGGGGGGGGGGGGGGGGGGGAGGGCGGCCCACCTGTTGAAAATCTTGAAAACCCCCTATTTTCCTTATTTTTTCTCGGTAAAACGCCCCCCCTCAATCCGAATTTCGAAGGGGCCCAGGCCCCCTAGCCCCCCCCCCCCCCCTGGCTACGGGCCTGGCTGGGGGCACCTTGTATAATGTAAGATACCTTGGTAAGCTTGACTACAAAAATAACGTTGATAGCCAACTCATTATGCCATGGTAAAAAAGAACCGTAAAGCATGCTGACACGAGCATCGAATCTCCAAATTCGTTAAAAGTTGGTTTTAAGATGTTCGGTGACGTGCGTAACATGGGCTGAAAATTCTACTATATCACGCTTATGCTTTGCATGAAATGCTTTAATGTTTCATGCTTTCATGTTTTGTTGCTTGTTTCAGTATTATGATGGCCTAGAGGGAATTTGCGCTCAGCTACCAAATCATCCTGGCTGTCATTCACCGAATGATACCGAAGTGCAAGACTTCCTGGCGAAACTTGGCATTGGATCTAAGGTTACTAAAAAACCAGAAAGCAAAAATACAAAGTCGAAGCGTGATTCTAAGAAGAAAAAGAAGAAATCAAAGAAATCTAAGAAAACTGAAAAAACAAAGAAGAAGAAGAGTGAGAAGAAAGAGAAAAAGCGTCAAGGGCACATCAGTGCATAAACAAATGTAACTGAAATAAACGAGAACTTATTGACCTAATTGGCACGACTTGTAATAGAATAGCTAGGGTCAGGTTGTCAACCAATAACGGCTCGGGTATATCTGCTTTTAAACAATTTGTTATGGTAGTTACGCTTTGTAGCCTAATTCAGCGTATACTGCGATACACGTTTTGACCACGTGCCTACGTCCGGCACAAACCAGCGCTTTAGACTCAAAAGGAGAGCCAAACAAACGACAGCACACCAAGGAGCAATGCAGATGATCCACTGGGGCCAAAGCTATGTAATTCGGGGGCATATGTAGCATCCTTTTATAATTTCTTTGTCGCGTCTTTTTAGTAGTACCGCCATTGAATCAATATTTCTGCTGACACGTGCCGTCTTGTAAATAATGCGATATTGATACATATTTTTCCGATGGGGTATGTTTATTTAATAATGAATGGCTGAAAGGGGAGAAGGGTTGCCGCGCCAACACCAAACTATTTTAATGAAAAGCGCACTGCGCCCTTCACATCTTACGTCGCCGTTCTCCCGTTTTTCCAGGAGAGCCGTTGAAACATACTCTCGTGGGGCTTGAAAGCTATTCTGGGGAACTGTCGCCCGTGTTGGGAAAACTGTCCCCACAGTGGCAGTGGGCATGCTGGAGGCAACGTTGTGGTTATTTTTTGTGAGCGGAGCGTGCGTGACCTTTCTCGGTGACGATGGGGAGAGAAACAGGTTATGCGTATATGACTTGGTCGAACAATAGATGGACATCTTTTTTGGACAGCCTTGGTACGATGAGGACAGTCCTGGCCAAGATAACGCTGAAAGAAGGAGCAAGGCAAGCATTTTACAAACCGCGACCAGTGCCGTTTGCACTTGGTGACAGGTATATCGAAGAGTTAAAGCGCTTACAGCGCGAAGACATCATACGCCCCGTAAGCACGTCGAAGTGGGCCGCGCCAGTAGTTCTAGTGGTGAAGCATGATAGTTTACTACGCATGGGAGGTGATTTTAAAGTCACTATCAACCCAGTGGCAGTCACTAAAAGTTACCCCATTCCCAGAATTGAACACGTTTTCGCCAAACTGTGGCGGAAGGAAGTTGACAAAACTTGAATTGAATGACGCCTACCAGCAGATAAAGGTGGATGCCCACTCGCAGGAGCTGGTTACCATTAACACCGTGACATGATTGTTTCAATTCAAAAGACTTCCGTTCGGCACCGTTTTGGCACCCGTTTTTTTCCAGCGGTAAACTGACAACTTGCTGGGCAACCTCCCGCACGTCGCTGTCTACTTTGACGATATCCTGGTGACAGAAAGGAAGGACGAGGACCACTGAAGAAATGTAAGCCGAGTGCTCGAGCGCCAACAAGATGATGGCTTGTGCCTGAAGCTACCAAAGTGGGAATTTATGAAAGACCACGTAGAGCACTTAGGACATGCCACCACCGTCGAAGGTCTGCATCCCAGCTCCAGGAACGTTGAAGCTACACTTTTGGCATAAACGTCCCAAAGCGTGAAAACTCTCCAGAACAACATGGTGCTGATCAACTTCTACCGGAAAATCATCGCTCGTTGGTAGGCGGTGTTAAATCCATTAAATGCTCCATTTGTTCTAGGTACACCGTGGCCTTGGATGCCTCTTCAAGAGGCAGCTTTCGGCGAAGGCGAGAAGCTCTTAGCATTTGCGGCGTAGTGGGGGCCATTCTACTGCCAAAAAAATTACTTCCAAAAAATTAGGCTCAGGCGATACTTTGCGGAAAGCCAGAACTGCAAACACAGTCTGGCCCCAATATAAGCTGCGCTCAGAATTCGCATTAGGCAGTATCGTAATCACCGGTGATCTTTTTTTTTATGCCGGGGATGGCAGAAAACGCATCCTGGCAACTTGGCTACTTTTTGGCTGTTTTTGCTTTCATGCTGCCTCGAATAAAAACAAGTTATCAGCATTTCACGAGACCACAGCCACTTGCGTTCGAGTATGCGGTGTCAAAACATGGCATCCAAGGTGGGTTTCCAGTTCCCAAAACTAAATTTGGGTATTGCATTACATAAAAGACTTTTGGATAGGTTGCTAAAACGGGAGAAACTGTTCTATGGGGCCCCGTTTGGCAGACCAGGATATTGCTGAGCACAAACTTAAACTTTAATTAGAAGTCATAAGGAGAATGCAAGCGCTCGGCATCCAAGATACTCTGCACATATCGAAATTAGAAATACGATATCTGACTAGCTGTCTGTAATATTTCTTTGTTTGTTTCATCATCAATATTGCACATACGCACTCTGTGTAATTTGCCAATACCTCATCGCCTGAACATTCAGACAATAGCTTGAATATTGCATAATGATCGAAAACAAATGTGTGTACAATAAGTATGTACAAAACATTATGCAATTGCCATGACATACCGTACAACCGCATTAATCTGAATAGATCAATTCAGCATAGATATACAGTAAAATGCTCGTTAATTCGAACTGAAGCCCTGGTCCCGGCCCAGCCCTATGTATTTATATGGAGGAAAACTCCCGATAATTCGAACGCGTCGGTATCTACAACGGTGACCGTGATAACCGGTATCTACACGGTGACCGTGCCAAGGCGACCATGCTAACCACTCTGCTATCCAGGCACGCCAGCGGAGCATTGCATAGCCTTGTATGATATAGTGTAGCGAGGCTGTGGGAAAGGGAAGTGAGCGTGAGAAGGAGAAATGTGATGGCGAAGACGAGAAAAAAAGAGGACGGGTGACAGTAAATCGTAGCACTTAACGAATCAGAAAGAAAGAAATACAGAGGAAGAAATGCTGAAAGAAAACGATATAGAGAAGGACAACGAAAGAGAGAGAAAGTAGAGAGAGAAAAGAAACCTAGAAAGAAAGAGGAAGCAAGTATCGCGTCGTCTAGCGACCAGATATAGCACCACCAGGCCAAGCTGCGCATGCGCATTAGCTAAGCGACGGCCGCAGACGGAGGTATCGCGCGCATCCACTGCTCTATAGTGCATCTGACTGCGCCCCACCGTGTCTAGAGTCCTGGGGCGTCCTAAGAAAGTGTGTACTCCCGAACAAGCTAGACGTGCCGGTTGACTGGGAGTACAGACTACGAGGGGCCCGTGCTGTGCTGTACCAAGCTATGCGCGACTTAGTGCAAACTGCCCAGATTTTTTTAACTAAATCATCACCTACAAGAACAGTTCGTGTTTCATGTTTTTTTTTTTTGTCAGTATTGTTAATTATCCGCAAAAACAGCGTGCGGACGGACGGGACGAAGATAAGGTAACACAAAACAAGCGCTGACTCTCTACTGGTGATTTATTAGAATATAGAGATTATTTAAACACTTACGATAAACATAATGAACATGCTCAGAGAAACCGGTAAGACACCATAACGATGCAAATACAAAAAAAAAAATTCACGCTGAGGAAACTGCGCAGGCGCGACAAAAGATCAAGTCAGACAAACATACTACTGATTAGGTGTTCTTCTTTTTTGTGCAAACAAACCGATGTCTCGGTGACGCATGACTCTCCTTCTTTTTTAATGTAGAAGGCTTCCACGAGTTCTGTCGTCTGATCGCTGTGTCTGAAGAGCAGTGTCGTATCATTGAACAGGGGCATGCACCCACACGTGTGGCAGTGCGAAGACAGGGGAGCTATTCTCGCGGTGTCCACTTAGTGGACATGTCCACTTCAGCGGAGCGCGTTCATTTATTCTAAAAAGCGGCGAGCCGTGACGTCATGACGCTCTTGACCACGTCGACGCATCGAACCCCCCAGCACATTCCTAGCGTAAAGAAAAAGAAAGTGGACGAAATGTACAGTAACAGGAGTCGTAAACAAGCTTGACAAGTCTGAACTTGCGTATGGACGTGTTGAGATGCTTGAAGAACGATGCAGGGAATGCGTATCGACCTTCCAGGTGCGTCAGGCGGGCGGCCGCGTTAAACCTAATTCAAGGGCTAACGTGATTAGAGTTCGTGCACGGCCTCTGAGATGTGCGTCCGAAAGAGGATCTCTGGGGGCAGCAACTCTTGCGGCGAAACGCATTCCGTCTTTCTCATTTGTGTCGAGAGTTGCGAAAGCTGCTTGACGTCAAAGTGACGTTGCGGAAGAAAGACCGGAAACAGGTGGCGCGCTGCTTGCCGAGCTCCAGCCAATCCGTGGAGGTCGAAGTGGACAGTCCACTAGGTGGACACCGCGAGAATCGCGCCCCAGATTGACATACGTGCAGGTCTTCAAGGTTCCAGAGTTTTCTTTTCGCCGTACTAGGGAGCCTAGATAACCGGCCGTTTTAGGGTGGAGACATCTTCAAAAAGTGCCTTCAAGAAACTCAGCCAAAACCAGCGGGTAATGGGACACGCTGTTGCCAGCTTCCACCAAATCTAGCATAATTTTCTGTGCTCCGCCATTTTGGTCCCAACCGCCGCTCCCCTGAGCTCTTGCGACGTAACGCTGAGCGACGCTGACGCGAGCTCACGCAAGGGAGGCAACAGCTCACGACCAGCGAGCGCGTCTTCGTGTGGACGCGCGGACGCGTCCCGTATGTAGGCTGCCTACTCGCAATGCGTGAACGCAGCAACGACAACTTCGGTTATCTATGCATTCGCGAACACCGTGAAACACATATAACATGTCCTGCGGCAAAAAAATAGTCAACGAAATGCGCAGTACTCACAGAGCAAATACGAGACGCACTGGTGGGCTCCGAGCCGTCTCGATTTATTTGAACGAGCCAGAGTAGCCGTCGGCCCGGGCTCGCTGGAAGCGGAACATTCGCAAGCCCTTTCTGTTGTGGTTAGTGCACAGCGGTACGCAGCCATCAGGCATTCTCAGGCTTCACCGGCAGCGTTTAACACGCTATCGCCATGCTATCGCTACGTTCGGCGCCGTATTTTCGAGGATTAAACGGAACCGGGCGTAGACGCAGTGTGGGCACCAAGATGGCACGATAGCGCGGCGCCGCTGTCTGGCAACATTGTGTTTTGGCGGGCGGCGGTGCGTTGGCGGCCTGTAGTGGGTCAAAGGCTGACATCACCCTAAAACGGCCGGTCATGTAGGCTCCCTACGCCGTACATAGCGGCAGCGCCCCGTTCGCCCGATGTACACTTTACTACAGGATAAATGTATTTTGTACGCGTTTCTCCCGTAATGTATTACCAACTCGCCCTACTTTCGGTCTTGCTTCAGAGTAGTTAATCTAGTAATTTACTACTTTAGAAAATTTATTGTTTGCAGTAATAAATGTGAATATTACTGCAAAATGATTAATATCACATGTAGTGTGCGCATTTAAAGCTGTCAGATTTTGAATTGTATAACATATAAACCACTCAAGACGTTAATTTGGGCGAGTTGGTACATGATTAGCGGGAGAACACAACGCGAAAAGACGAGCATTAAGCAGACACAGTGCAGGGGTAATACTATGACTACTACTACTACTACTACTAATAATAATAATAATAATAATAATAATATTAATAATTGGAGTTTAACGTCCCAAAACCGCGATGTGATTATGACTGAAGCCGTAGCGGAGGGCTCGAGAAATTTGGACCACCTAGACTTCTTTAACGTGCACGTAAATCTAAGCACACGGGCCTCAAGCATTTTCGCCTCCATCTAAACTGCCGCCGCCGCGGCCGTGATTTGATCTCGCGACCTGCGAGTCAGCACTCGAGCATCTTCACCACTAGACCCACGTGGCGGGTCACTGTACACTGGACTAGCGCTCCTTTTGACGTGGCAGTTTCGACTGGAAAAGTGACGCGGTTTTATGCGCTGTAAAAATGAGATGTTGGTGCAATAAAGTTTCAAGCGTAATACAGCGCTCATCCAGTATACCGTGTCTCTTCCGTCTTCTTTTCGCGCTGTCTTCCTACTCTAAGCATATAAAGCAGAACACCGAAGTTCTACCGCTGGGCATGCAAAACCTCGTGACATGACGAAAGCGATGTCGTAGCGAACGCAAGTACTGTTTTAAAAAAAAAATCATTTCTAAGAAATGCTTTTCCTCCTCACTCACTGTCTGCGTGTTAAAGTGTTAAACAGCTCGTTTCGCAGAAATTCCGGCGTCGGCGTCTGCGGCGGCGTCGTTGGTTGTGAGCGAAAAATCATCATCTTTTCCGTGACCGAAAAATCGAGAAAGATGCAAATAAAATAAATAATAAAAAATTCCGTGTCCGAGTGGGGATCGAACCCAGGCCACCTGCGTGGCACGCAGGTGTTCTACCACAGAGTCACGCTTCTGCTTGGAATTACATTGAAAATAACTTCCTCTGCTTGGAAATGCAGTGAAAATAACCTTCATGCTTTACAAACACACGCGTCCGCTATACAGGCGTCACAATACAACATGTAATATCGCAGTAATATTGCGTGGTACAAGCGTACATTGTCATCGGGCGTCAGAACATGGGAATATCATGACGAAAACATGGTTCAAAGCCAGCCACCCATTACAAAAGGCACACACGCTACTGCGCGTTTTCCCTTAAGACCACGTAGTGGGTGCATAGCAAGTTCGAAGAGATTCCCCGCTCATAATTGCTCGTGGTGTAAAGCATGCTACCTATTACATAGTATGCACTAAGGGATTGAAGTACGCACTAGGGACAGGATATCGCTATTGCGTTCAACTCTTAAAGGCGAAGCTTAAGGGTCTCCCAATTTTTGTGTTATTCTCAACTTTCGCTTCTACCATCTACAGTTGGTGTAATGTCAAGCGAAATCTTGAATCGAACCCTTGCACCAGAGCGAACCAGAATAACTTTTAGCGGCTAACTTTGCACAGACATGACACGATTGACACGAAAAACGGGAGCAATTGTTCATAGCAGTCATTATACTCAAAAGACCGATGTCTCCTTTGGATCCGTCAGCGCTGTACTGTATGTACAGTACTGTATGGACGGGGAGAGAGGACGGATACACAAGCAAACCAAGCTTCGAGAATTTATCTGCCGTTACAGTAAAGTTGCCCCTGGCGCCTCGGCTATATACTAACATCCTCATTGAGCTTCTTCATCGTCACATTTGAACTGGCAGCCTCTCAGGAGGGCTCTGACTACTTTAACCCTTTCGGCCCTGGCGGTGTCAATTGAAACCATGACACAAGATTTCCCCTAGCACTTCGGAAATGAAACCAAATCTGCTCATTCTTGGTGGAATAGTACTTCAATCATCCCAAGCCGTTCATTGTTCAGTTCCTAGCACTCTAAAGCACAGCATCGCGGGTAAATAAAAAAGCCATCATAACGAAAGGAAAACGACCTTCGTGTCGGCACTGCGTGCGGGAGACCTCATAACAGAGCTCTGGTGGCATTAAACTAAACGAGTCATCCCCCCGTTCCCCCCGAATTGTAGCAGGTTTTCTTTTCATCACGTTTTTATGAAGGATAAGAACGAGATATGGTAGTAACCCTCGTTTCCTGACTTCTACATTCACTACGAATGCTGACGCTTATGCCTTGTTTCACGAAACACAGCAGAGAAGTCATCCTCAAGGTGACACAATGGGTTTGCATTAGCTTGACAAAGAGAGTATTGTTGCGATCATTACGTAAAGAATTTTAACAGGCGTCTGGGGGCTTGCTTGTAATACCACTAAAGGTGCTTTACATGTTTGGAATTCAACTCAGTGTTATGCTCCTACATGTGACAGACTCAATACTATAGCCTTTTTGTGGCTATGTATTCCCTTATATTTTTATAAGCATTCCCACCGGGCAAATAATGTGTATGGGTGTTTTCGATGCATTAAACGAACTATTTCCCCTGGGAAGATCCCCTGAGAAGATCCTTGAGGTCATTAGGCGCCAGTGGCCCATCGAACGTCCCGATCACAACCCAAGTGAGTGATTTCCTCGATTAAATTCTGTCGCAGAGCAGCCTTGAAGGAACATATATCGTGCCGTTGTTGCTAGATGACTCAGCCGTCGACTTGCTCGACGGCTGAGTCATCTAGCAACAACGGCACGATATATGTTCCTTCATGGCTCCATGGCTCACAGCATGATAACATCAGGGTAAGCTATAAGCTTACAGCTGTATTGACTGTGCGTCCTAAGAACTGCGAGATAAGCGTTCGCTGATAACGATTGTTTGCTGAAGCCGCGTGAGATGTCACGCATGCTTCGACCAGGCGAACTTTTTTCCCGCATTTTCTGCTTCGGCTTTTAAGCTAATACTGTTAGCCAGCGCAAGTTCCTTACGAAAACAGTCCTCTTTGGCAAGTTCTCATGCGGGTGCTTCAGTGGCGTAGTCAGGGGATGGCACACCGGGCACGTGCCCCCCCCCCCCCCCCCCCCAAAAAAAAAATTTTTTTTTCGCCATGGCATACAGAGCGAAAAACGACAATTTCAAGGAGGTGCCCCACCCGAAATCAAGGAGGTGCCCCCCCCCCCCCCCCGAAAAAATTTCTGGCTACGCCCCTGGGGTGATTCCTCGTATTCTCTATCACATGCTGCCGAGAAAACAAACTCCCGGCGCTGTCTAACGAAAACTAAGATGTGGACAAAGTACGGCTCGCAGAAAAAGTAAAAAAAAAAAGAAAAATTTGTCTTTGTACCAGTCTGGAAATAAAATGTACTGCTACTCTTAAGAGCTTAACAAAAACACAAATTCATACCGAGTCACTCGCAAGTAGCTATCAGAAGTTTCACGCAAGGACGGATTTCGCAACAAGCTCTCAGAATGCTCTTTAATAGCCAAGAACTAAATACCGCAGATGAACCCAAACACCTAATATGGTTCCCGGCGCACACAGAGACTGATACCTCCAATCCGAACTAGATTGCCCACGAGTTGTCACGAGAATTAACCCGCCGCGCAACCCAAACGGACCCCTCGGTGAACATCCTTGGCGCCGCCGACGTATCACATAAAGACCGATTTACATGCAACACAGAATATACACAACACAACAAAGCAAGGCGCGTCTTCCCCGCACCTCACCCGAGTCTGGACTGGAAACAAGCATCTGAAATTAATACTGACAGCTACAAACACACTCCTACCCAAACCCTGTGCACATACACAGGAGCTACCCCCACCTATACCCGGACAGCAATTGCAAACTATGCACAACAGAAAGGGCTTCGTTTAAATATATACTGTGGGAATGTCCTAACTTATCAACATGTTCTCCTGAGGCTCTCCGGGAGCAGTGGTGGCTCGTGCTGCTCAGCTCGGAGGTCAAAGACCAAAAAAGGGCTATGCAGAAGGCCAAGGAAGCTATAGGGAGACAAGGTCTCCTGGTACCTACTTGTGCGATCTAACCCGGACCACAAACATGCCAAGTCTTGTAATAAAGTTTATTCGCTCACTCCCTCACTCTGTATCTAAGAGTATAGCTAAAGCGAGGCGCTCTTAGTCACGTGCATTGGTATTAAAAAATTACACCATCTCCCGCTAAAGGGAACCATGTGTAGATGTGAAGCAGCGGGCGCTAACGCTTACACTGGCGGTGGCGTTGACGCTGGCCCTATCGCAGCGTTGTGCAGGAGAGAAAACTGAGGAGGCGCAAAGCACGCAGTGATGGAGCGGTGTTTCCTACTGGAACATGCCAATCGCTGCTAATGGGCAATGAGAGACAGAAGACTCCGACTGGACACAGAGACCCGCACTCCGCTTTTAGTTAACGCGCACGCTGCGAATTTTTATTGTTCAACAACGCACAGGAGAAATCTTCCACCGGCACCACCTTGGAGGTCAAGATCCATTGCCATATATACGGGATGGCCAGTGAACGGTTGTGCAGCGCGAGCAGTCGGTTTTTTCAACCAAGAAACTCGCTAGCAGACGCTGCCTGCGTCGGCGTCGCGAGGCGAGAGAGGGGGGAAGCGGAGGAGAGGAGAGGGAGGGGGTGACACGCATGCGCAGTGGGGAGTGTGAACGCCGTGGGCAGGGATGCGTAGAGGAGAGAGGGGGGGAGCGTAGGAGAGGAGAGAGAGGGGGGACGCGCATGCGCAGGGGGAGTTAGACGCCGCGGGCAGGGATGGAGAGAGGGGGGGGAGTGTAAGAGGGGAGAGAGGAAGGGAGGCGCATGCGCAGTGAGGGTGTGGTTGCCGTGGGGAGGGATGCCTAGAGGAGAGAGAGGGGGAGAGGAGGTTTTTTATTTTTATTTTTTTCTTTAACTGTTTGCGCATGCGCAGTAAGGGTGGGCACGCGGCACACCACCACCACCACCACCACCACCACCGGATTAAGCTTCGCCATAAGATGCTTCACATCTAAAAAATCACCGCATCTCCACGAAGTGAATCATGACGAGTGGGCGAAGCTCTGGGTATCGTATGGGTGAGTAACCATACGTTACCCGAGTGTTTCCCCATATAATGTAAATTGAGATTGACATAAAGTGACAGAAAGAGTCGATGACAAATTCAGGTCCTAAGGTCCATAATGTGTACGTTAAAGTCGCCGACTAGTATAAAGGGCTTGTGCTTGTAGCTGTGCGACATTGTTTCGTCACAACTATGACTGATATCAGTGTAGTCTTAAACCTTTTTTTTTCACATGCTTTGATTGATGGGTGCTTAAATGTTGGTGTTTTTACGGTATTGTGGCCTTTTATTTTGTTCTTGGTAACTTTTTGTCCTGTCATTTGTTTTGATTGATGGGCGCTTAAATGTCGGTGTTTTTACGGAGTTTTGGCCTTTTATTTTGTTCTGGTTGACGTATGTATGACACCCGCTCAGTGCATGCTTATACCGAATGCTACACCGAATAGAAAACGTTGAAACTGTTTGCTATACAGCGCTGAAACCGTTTCTTAACAGCGACAATTGAGATCCGCGAATCTGACGCTGAAACCCGGAGACCTAACCATAACGCCATAGGTGGAGACTGGATCAGCACGCCTTCAAGAATTTCCTGCGTGCAAGCAAGTGTATTCACATGTTAGGCCCTGCGCTACAAGTTGAGCGTGAACTTAGCAATGAGCATGTTTGGGCTCGTTCGTAATGCAGTATTGCTATATTAGCGCAATAATATTTGGCGCAATGATAGCCAGTACAAGTTGGGCGCCAAAGTATTTGCTTACAGCGGGTAAAATGCAGTTGTGTGAACCAGCATGCAAGAAAAGAAATGTGGCACACTTTGGGCGAATGAAGCGACGTTATATTTTTCTTGGCAGTACTTATTACAATTGAAGCTATAAAATTATTTCGCTAAATTAGCATTGTTTTTTTTCCCTGTATACCTCCTCCTCCTCTTTAGGACATGAGTTATGCGACAGTCATCGTTTGGTATTCTAAGGCACATAAAATAAATTCGTATTGTTGTTGCAATATCCGAGGTATTGCTTAGTACGTCAAGCGGCAGTGCCTTTGGCATAAAATACTGAATGATAATTTGTCGTATACTACATCATTGATGAATGATAAGTGAAAGCTAAAACATCATGAAAAGCTTCTTTACGAATAATAGTACGATTTTTTATTCACAAATGAGGTGTCACTTGTGAACTTGTTACAGTGACGTGCTGGACAATCAAAGTTGATAATTATCAACGTATGGTGGGGAAAATAGTATTTATTGTAAATCATTCTGGTATTTTATTTTGACTCTGCAGTAAGATATCACATCACTACTTATGAACGCGTCTTACACAATGGTATTTTTAGTTATTTATCGTCTAGCCCTTTCCATTCGTGCTGTTGTTTCACTCTTACTCCACTCATCAAACGAGGTTGTATACGTTACGCCTCAATTTCTCCGGTATCTTTATGTGCAATAAATTTATAAACTGGGTTCACTTCACAACGATTTATATGAGACGCTTGCTTTAAGAAGCTAAAAATAGCTGCGACTCCACAAAAATGCATGTTTGTGATGTAGTCAACCACAAATGAATGCGGCTGCATTGGTCATCGAGTTCTGTGTGAAAATATAGATTCTTGAAAGTGATTTCAATTCACAAATCTGCACATACAGTAGGAATGATTTCAGTTGACACAGCTCCGTTTCAATAATCCAGTACAGTTTGAACCTTCGAGGAATGATCGTTCTTTATTTTAGTTTCTAACATATTTGTGCTTCTTATACCAGGTAGGCCCGAGGTCTGGGTGAGACGGATGCTTGATTTTAGGCGAAATCTTTGGTATAGGAACGTCGCTGTAATCATGAGAGTTGTTCGACGAAAGGACTTGTCGGAAACACTAGACCCTCACGTCCTCCTTTCTTCAACAAACTCTAGTCAGTTGAGCACATCAGTTTACTTTTATTTTTTGCATTAAGATGTTTTCTGGACGCCAAAATAGAATGCACAGGAATAAAATAGCCCGGCGCAGCGAAGAGAACATTTGTAGGAGACGCAACGCACATTTCGTTTAGATGTTTCCCACAGGATGTACTGCGATGATTGTAAAATGGCGATGAGCCCCGCAAAAGGGGCGGCTATGAAGCACCGCCAAACTTCTACAATAGGTCACGTCTTCTTGAGAAACGCAATATTTCTTCAGAATACTATTTCCATTTTCACATCGCTTCCAGCTCTTAACCATAGCATGCCTGTATAGCTGTTCCACCCCAAGCATATCTCTATAGTTGAAACATTTCTTTTCAAACGCGCAGCCATCTCTTTAGGAGAGTAGATATCCACAGATTGCAACATCATGAGCGTGCCTCAGTGGGCGATGATCTATACTGCCACGCGCGTTTCTAATTTTCACAGTTGCTGTATCCGGTTTTCGCCCACAAAGACTGTGAGCAACGCTCATCGCAAACCGCGCCTCTTTGTTCGAGAAGCTTCGCGATTGTTATAGATCATTTTGCTAAGATTGCGCGCGAAGCGCAACACTCGAGCTTATTCCAGAGCTTGCGCGACAACCAGCGATAAGGCTGGAATATTCGATGCCACGCTTATAAATGCCGGCGCGCTTCACCGCTCGTCAGTTGATCGACGGCCGACGCTCTGTTCGCCGCTATCAGTGCCAGCGTGTATTGCTGTAATCTTACTTTCCGTTTACCGGCCACAAGTTCGGCCTAATAAACAGTTTCATCTTGGACACCTAGCCTGCTGCCTTCGTCGACGTCACACCCACGTGACATCTGGTGGAGCTACTTCCCGGTCCATGTACCTAACGCCCCGTTCCAGCCGTGAGCCAAGCCCACAACGCCAAGGGGACACCGACGTCAACACTGAGCAGCGAGCCAGCCGCAGGCGACAAGGTCTCCCACCAGAATACGGACCTCTAACCGACAAGATCCGGGCCCCGGCGACGAAAACAACAAGCACGATGACGGCCGCAGTGCCTCCCGCGGCAATCGTGATGCAGCCACCCAGAGAGCCGCCGACGTTCCACGGATCTCAAAGTGAAGACCCCGAAACCTGGCTTGAGACATTCGAAAGGGTCTCCACATTCAACAGTTGGGACGCCGACGACAAGCTGCGCCACGTGTACTTTTACCTGGACGACGCAGCTAGGACCTGGTTCGAGAATCGGGAGTCCACTCTTCGAACCTGGGACACCTTTCGCGGCACTTTTTGGAAACGTTCACGAGTGTTGTCCGAAAGGAAAGGGCTGCAACCTTGCTGGAGACGCGGGTGCAACTTCCTAACGAAAGCGTCACCATTTTCGCGGAAGAGATGACCCGACTCTTCCGCCACGCTGACCCCGCCATGTCCGAAGAAAAGAAGGTTCGCTTCTTGATGCGTGGGGTTAACCAATACCTGTTTGCCGGCCTTGTACGCAACCCACCAAAGACAGTCACGGAATTTGTCTCGGAGGCCACGACGATCGAGAAGGCGCTGGAGATGCGTACTAGCCAGTACAATCGCCGCATTCCCTCGACGACCTACGGGGAGGTTCAAGCACTGCATCCCGATGACCTGCGCGACACCATCCGAACAATCGTTCGGGCGGAGCTGCGCAAATTGTTGCCAACTGCGCAGCCTCAGGAGCAGCCGATCGCCGACGTCGTGCGCCAGGAAATCCGGGAAGTTCTGGGCTCACCTGAACCAGTGCAGCGCGAGCCACAAGCGATGAGCTACGCTGCTGCAGCGCGGCGTAACGCTCCCCCCGCCGCGCCCACGTGAAGACTTCGCACCGCCGCAGTTCCGCCCCCAGACACCGCCCCCACCACCACGGGCGCCATACCGGCCACCTGCCAGCCAGCGCTACCCTCCGAGGAAGACCGATGTTTGGCGCGCCCCAGACCACCGCCGCCTATGCTACCACTGCGGTGAAGCCGGGCACACGTACCGCCGCTGCCAGTACCGGGAGATGGGACTGTGTGGTTTCGCCGTAAACGCGCCGCGTCCGCCGCCGGGCGAACGACCTCGTGACGGCGCCGACTACCTCACAGGAGCGCAGTGGACACCCCGACGACCTTCCCGTTCGCCGTCGCCAGGCCGCTACACCTCACCGCATCGCAGGCAGTACACCAGTCCGGCTCGGGGCCGATCTCCGAGCCCTACCCCGGAAAACTAAGGGCAGCAACCGATGGAGGTGCGGTTGCTGTACGTCGAACTGCCTAAGATCCTCCGCCGACGCCGACGATGACGCCGCGACGAAGCCTGCTGACCACGACGCGAAGCAGACAGAGCCCTGCCGACGAAACCTCGCGGACGGAGTTAGATCTGACGACAAAGCATGATGGAAGCAGCGCAACAAATCGACGCAGCCGTGACCCGACGCCGCGAGCTAACCGCAACGCATGACGACGCACTAGCGACCTCGACGTTCTCATCGACGGTCACAACGTCACCGCTCTCGTCGACACTGGTGCCGACTATTCCGTCGTCAGTGGGCATTCGCCGCCAAGCTGAAGAAAGTAAAGACCGCTTGGAGTGGACCCGAAATCCGGA
>JALIZH010029633.1:0-31606 GCA_030522465.1 Rhipicephalus appendiculatus | reverse complement strand
AGACGGGCACTTTTACTGCTGAAGAATAAAGTCCCATATTTGCGTCCGTGTTTTCGGCGTGAAAATCATCAAAAACATCACTTTATTTTCTATGCGACGCTGTTTATGAAGTGACGCAGCACGCAGCAAGGAGTTATTCATATTTTACTTTTTGTAGTGTCATTTCACGTTTTTGCACGTGTGAAAACATCGCACGTTTCATGTGCACCTCTCAGCCAAAATGGCGTCTTCGTGTTTAGATGAGCGCTCGTCGCCCTCCAGCTATTCCGACTCTCGCCGAAGCAGTTTGTGACGAATTTCGCTCACAAATGGCTGTCTAAGCAGACGTAGCAAATTGTATGCATTGTTATTATTTGAACACGGCCGTTATTCGAAACGCGAGCCGAACTGAATTACTTGGCGGAGGAGTACACGTGCCGTAGCTCCGACCCCGTAGCTTTCCCTTCATTGCCAAGAAAAGTTGTCCGCGGGTATAGACCAGAGCACGCCTATCTCGCACCCAGGCGCCTAGGCTCTCGGCGGCGTACTCTCGCACCCAGACGCCATGTTTGTATTGAACTGCCAAGGCGTGTATCTAGTGGCGTGTCTGGGACCTTAAAATACGAGAAAGCGCCTATTCACGCCGCTCCCGCTTAAAAGAAGTCGTCTGGGCACCACTGCACCGTCTTTGGATGCGAAAACAATCAGCGCAAGAGGAAGATATCACTCAGCACTGTCTGTGAAGATAGCATGGGAATCGTGCCGGTGCGGTGTTTTCAGACTGCACAGAGTTCCATCTGCAACGAAAAACGACGAGCTCCGCCGCCAGTGGATAATTGCCATCAACAGGAAAAACTACGAGCCCCGGTAAAAGTGTACGAGTAAGTACACTTACTGCGTGTATTCAAGCGCGACGCCAGCTATTTCGCTTTACAGCAGTAATTTGCATGCACCTGTAGTATGCGGCAACAAATCATTGCCGTACTTTTTTGCAGGCCGTATGCCAATAATAGGAGATATTAAGACTCACGCGTGCACGCAAACTCCGCACGTTTAGTACAAAAGTAACGGCGTACTATCGCGATGCAAAGAAACGTGAACAGCGGGAAGCGTGGCTTTCGACTCAGTCGAACTGCAACATGCCTTGACTGTCGCTAGGCCAACTGTGATTTCAGCCGTCGTCACAGCAGTACTATATAATCTTGCTCTGGCTGACACTTTCGCACCGCGTGTGTGTTCCGAGTGCCAGGAATGACTGGCATATGATAAACACATGCGGCGCATGAGCGCAAACCGGAGCGGTATTCTAGCGCTACGGTGACGCCGGCTGAAAGCACAGAGTTTTGCCTAGCGATAGTCAAGGCATGTCGCAGTTCGACTGAGTTGGAAGCCATGCTTTCCGCTGTTCACGTTTCTTTCCATCGCGATAGTACGTACCTGACAAAGTTGCTTCCGCAGTCTGCAATGCACGTGCTGTAGATATTCCGGACTGTCGAGGAAGGTCTTCTCGACGTTTCACAAAAAACAGCATACATTTCCAGGAGAAGAAAAGCGCGGAACATGCTTACAGCCGGACTCCAGTTGGGAAGTTTCGCGTTTGAATTGCGGAGCGTCTGCTAGCCTGGCAGTTCAGGGTGTTGCTTCGCCGCGCTTGCGACAGATGGCGCGACGTGCTGCCTAAATATGGCGGCACGCACTGAACACGCTGTGTTCTGGTGTATTCAACGCTTACAAAATAGCCTCCCTGGTAGCGTGCACAGCGCGCTTAGAGTGACCTTCGCATACAACACGGCCGTACAAGAAACCACGCAGACTACTCCATACAAGTTGGTCTACGGAAGGAGCGCGGAAACAACGCTCAACACCGTGTTACCAAATGTCAACGACGAGGAAAATATCGACGTCACCGTCTGCCTTCAGCGCGCCGAAGAAGCCCGACAACTTACTTACCCGTCTGCGCATCCAGAACCAACAAAAGAACGACAGCCGTCCCTACAATCTTCGACGGCGCCCAGTGGAATACCAACCAGGTGACCGTGTCTAGGTCTGGACGCGAATACGCCGACGAGGATTTAGCAAGAAGCTTCTTCGACGATACTGCGGACCCTACAGGGTACTTCTACGTCTCGACACTCTCAGCGACGAGGCGGTCCCCGACAGCATAACAAACCCTCGGCGGCGCCGGGCATGCCCCGAGGTTGTGCATGTGGTGCACCTTAAACCGTTCTATGCTCGTTAAAAAACCTGAGGACTCTAATTTTTGCGTACGTTATTATTGTTCTTTCGTATTGCCTGCATTTTTTTTTCTTCTCTTCCATGTTCTATCTTGAGCATCGGGGCGATGCTTATTCAGAGGCGGGCAGTGCCACACGTGTTTAGTGCTCGGGTTACACCCACAACGACTGTTAGCAATGTTTGCCGCAGACCGCTCTGTAATGCTTGAGAAGCTACACGATTGTTCAATTTCATTGTGTTAAGATGACGAGCACCAGAGCTAAGGCTCGAATGTTCCATGCCGCATGTATAAATGTCGACGCACCACACCGTAAATCAGATTACTCAACGGCTGACGACTCTTCACGCCGCTATGAGTTTACAGCGTGAATCACTTGCACGTTGTCCTTTCATTTTCCGGGCACAGGTTCGCCCAAATAAGGAACTTATTAACGCGATAGCGTTAAAGAGCTCGTTTCGCAGAAATTCCGGCGTCGGTGTCGGTGTCGGCGGCGGCGTCGTTGGTTGTGAGCGAAAAATCATCATCTTGTGCGTGACCGAAAAATCAAGAAAGATGCAAATAAAATAAATAATAAAAATTTCCGGGTTCGAGTGAGGATCGAACCCAGGTCGTCTGCGTGGCAAGCAAACGTTCTACCGCAGAGCCACGCTTCTTTTTCTTTTCATGGTATTTATTACAATGTGTGTTAGAATGAACATAAACGGCACTAATAGTTTGAAACAAGTACAATCACAAAGCGACAATAAGCGCTCTGGCGTTACTAAGGAAACACTCGACGACTAGCGAAGTGCATTAGAGCAGCGAGAGTTCATCAAATCATGTCATACGCAAAAGATTCTGCTTGGAATCACGTTTAAAAGAACTTCCTCTGCTTGGAAATGCAGCGAAAATAACAGTGATGACTTGCAGACACATGCCTCATGTATACAGGCGTCGCAATACGACACGTAATATCGCAGTAATATTGCGAGGTACAAGCGTACATTGCCATCGGGCGTCGGAACATGTGAATATCAATGACATTGTGGTTGAAAGCCGACCACCCATTACAAAAGGCACACACGTTACTGCGCGTATTCCCTTAAGACCACGTAGTGGGTGCATAGCGCGTTCGAAAAGATTTCCCGCTCATAATTGCTCGTGGTTTAAAGCATGCTACCCATTACATAGTATGCACTTAGTGGTTGAAGTACGCACTAGGGGCAGGATATCGCTATCGCGTTCAACTCTTAAAGGCGAAGCTTAAGGGTCCCCCCAATTTTTCTTGAAAACCCCGACTGCTGGCTTCGGCAACATCACGGCCACGTGACAATATAAAACCTTGTGTGGCCTGCACTAGTTTAAGCGTCGCATTTTCATTTTGTCACAAGCCCCCACATTGGCGAAAGCGCGGGAGCTATTAATAATGGATTAAACGGGTATCCCTGGACACGCCTAAAAAATACCCGAACGCTGTGGCAGAGTGGCAGGTCACACTTTCTTTCACCGAAACACAGAAAACAGGGAGACAGTCGAATATTATTCGCAAGTTTATGAACTCCACGCAATAGATATAAACGTTTCAAAGGAAGCTCGCGATTCTACGTAATATACGATGTGCACAACGACGACCAGTGCGACTTAGGCGTTGCATCCTAAAATTGTCGTTTATACTAATGGGAACTAACAGACCCATTAATATTGTGTTTAACAAACAAAACGAGTCCTTAAATTTACACTTCTTTCCTTCATGCACACTAACGTACGATATAGTTGTCCGCCACGTTGGAGCTGTGTTTATAGTGCTCGGCTACTGACCCGAAGGTCGCGGGTTCGATGCCGGCCGCGGCGGTCGCATTTCGATGGAGGCGAAATGGTAGATGCCCGTGTACTGTGCGATGTGAGTGCACGTTACAGAACACCAGATGGTCGAAGTTTTCGGAGCCCTCCACTACGGCATCTCTCATAATCACATCGTGGTTTTGGGACGTAAAACCCCAAATAATAACACATATACGATATAATTAACATGCTCACTTACTGCTCTCGCGTTCCCTTCGTGTCGTTCCCTTCGTGTTTTCGTTAATTGTCTCCTGTTTTTGATAAAAAGCAACAGCGCCAAATTCTCTAATTCCCAAGATGATTATCGACACAGCTTGAATGGCAACCCTGGGCGATTCATACAGCTTCGCAGGTAATGCACCTTCAGAGGGTGGAAATGGCTGAAAATTTTTATACTGCTACGCTTTTACAGCGTATGGCAGCGCAGGTGCGGACGTTGTTGTGCTGATCTTTAATTGCGTTTTCTGCAGGATCTGTTTACGCGGGACATGGTCTTTGTGCACGTGGCTGGGTCGTGAACACCAATTGAGCTCCACCTGTACTTGCAGGGCTAGGCACCCGTCGCTCCGCATTTAGGTCATACGAGGAGCAAGCACCATGGACGGCGCATCGCAACCAACAACAGCTCAAATTTGGCGAACTCGGTATCAGAAAGGACGACGGTCGTGGCAGCAGCAAGGGGTGACCAAGTAAGCTATTACCTCAAGCGAGTCGACAGATTACTTTGAGAAAGGGATTGCAATAATAAACGCTTGGAAAAATCTTCTATATTGTCACGCGGACGTGACGGTGCAGAAGACTCCTGGAGAACTCAGAAATACGTAACTCTTTATTTGGCCGAACTTGTGGCTGGGAAACAGAAGGTTAAACCGCAAGCGAGCAATGCACGCTCTATCAACACTGATAGCGGCGAACAGAGCATCGGCCCTCGATAAACTGACAAGCGGTGAAGCGTGTCGGCATTTACACATGCGCCATCGAATATTCCAACGTTATCGCTAGCGGCCACGTAAGTTCTGGAAGAAACTCTAAGATTATCTAGATGGTTCTAGTCATTCGGCGTGGTTTGAGCAAGGCAGCAGTTACACGTGTAATGGGGCCGTAACATAAAAATGATAAGAAAGCAGGGCGTGTGGCAACATGTGCAATACGAGTTCGTTTATCTCTGGAAAGCATTGTCTCACAGCCTACAAGGACATAATTTTGATTGCAATTCATTATTTCGTCCTCGTGTAATTATGACTGGTGCCTGCGCGCCCCATTACAGTTACCGCAACACTTTTCTATCGCGCAGCCAGCCTATATAAACTGGGGCTCCCAGAAGTCTAGCGTCTCTTCTATTGTAAAACCAGTAGCAACAAACGCAGCAATAGGACTATTCATGTTCGCGTGTTTATCTTGCACCGTCCATCACGTCGGTTTGTTTCCAAGTTTATATTAAAGAAGAGCAGCGGAGAGCGCAAAGTGCATACATGCAGGCTTGCATACATACAGCCCTTTTCACATCGGTGCTAGTTTAGAACCCAAGATGGAGAATATGGTGCAGCCCGAGAGTTTTCGCCCGCACTCAGTGTTTTTTGCAAAATTTGCTTCGTAACCTAGCTTATAATCATCATTTATTGCCCCTTAAAGACCCTTTTCAGGGTATTACATAAAGAAGCGGCGAGGGGGGGGGGGGGGGGGGGGCAAACGCACAATTACAGTATGGTCATCATTACACAATGCTTAGATATGCAGAAAACATGTTGCGCGGCGTCAAGAACCTCACAGAACACAAATGGAGCTCGGCCCTCAAGAGTTCAGGGTATCACCATCAACTTTGGGCTGTCCAGAGAGCCTGCGATGCGGCGGTTACGCTAGGACTTACTGTCCTCATGCACGCGGGGGCGCTCCGCGGGTCGCCCTGAGGGGCAGCAGTTCTCAGGATGCTTTCAACAAAGTTCCTCGTGCCGCACCGTATACATGTTTGAAGTCGAAAAGCGAAACGTAAACCCACAGAAAGCAAGGGTTGCCAAGCGTAGGGTAACTACCATACTTGTAGGGCATTTTCGGAAATTTTTGGGGCAGTGTGGGGTAGTAGGGCGGTAATACCATTTCCTTATCAGGCGCATGACAATTTCCGCTTGTCGCTCTTCATCGATCACCGAAAGACGTGAGCGATTGACGCGACATGCCTGAGGGTCACAATCCTAACTACATCCAAAAGCTGCAGCTTTCTTTTTATAAAATTGGAAATATCACCAGCATAGGGCAGACGCAAGACATGACATGTGAATCTTTGGAGTGCATAGCGATCAATGCAGTCGATGGACAAGACGAAAAAGAAGGTGGTTCTCGCCTTCGAGTGGTCTTAGGCGAGTGCGCAATTGACCATGTGAGTTTTTTCGAGCACATTGGATGGGTGGATGAGCGTCCCCATTGTGACGAGGCGGTGACCTGCACTTCGCCTAGCTCAATATTTTACTATTGTTATCATTATAATAATTATTATTATTATTACGTTAAGGCGTTATTTTGTCCACACCAATTAAGGTTCTCATCCTATAAAATAGCCTTATCAATTCACAGCCCAACTTTCTCAGCCTTAGCGCAGATTAACGTTAGTTTACCTGCTTTTGTTGCTACCTGCCTACTTTTCCGCCCCAAAGCGCCCAGTCACCTTTTACTTATTTCTACCGCCGACCAGTTTACCTTTCCAGTGCTGTCCCTAAAACCCAGGAGTTCGTGTAAGCTAGTGACCTAACACGCACCCGGGTGGATGTCTGCACATCCAAATAAACATGCTCCGTCATTTCGTCATCTTCCCCACGCATGTGCATTCATCTTCAATGAATATCGGTTTGTAACTATGCCAATTCGAACTCGCTTCAAACAGCAAAGATCAACCCCTTGAATCATCGTCAAGTGCAACCTTACTTATTTCGTCTATACCCTTTCGGCGGATACCCAAAGCCGGCTTTCTTTCCATCACTGATATCCAATACATCTTTTCCGCCTCTCTGACGTTTCGATTAACGCTCTTTTGCAACATATCGCTTCCACCGCAAGCTCTATACTTGCTAATGAGTCTCCTAGTTCTTTAGAGCGCAGATCTTAGGCGCCTGTTCCTACGTTGAGCGGTGTCGCCGTCGCCGTCGGTGGCGTAACCGATCTACATGAACAAATAAAGGAACGAATACCCAGGATCGAATGGGGTTCGAACCCGGGCCGTCTACGTGGCAGTCGAGTATTCCACCTCGGAGCCACGCTGGTGCTTAAAACTCATTTGCAAAAAGACCCTGTACAGGCGTCATGTCGGGGAAGAAATCGCGTTGACCTACGCAAGATGGCGTGCAAAAAAGTAAAATAACCACTAGTCATCAAGCAATGCTAATTCCGCGACACGTGTGTGGTTTAATGCTTTCCACCCACTGCAAAGTGCTTAGCCACATGCATCAGCAAAGTGTACGTAATACCTTGCATATGTGTAGCGGGTACCTCGTTTATCCGCAGGACGACCATGGCATAGTGGGTACGGTCCTACTTCACAAAAGTTATAATTTATGGCGTAGTCAAACAACGTCAAGCACAGTTGGCCTTGCCCCAACACGAAGCTGCGCTCAGAATTCGCATTAGGCAGTATCGTAATCGTCGGTGGATTTTTTTCTCAACTATGAGTCTACCCTCTTCCCATAGAAATATGGGAACGCTTTATCTTCCCATCGGCTGTCTTTCTTGTTCGTAATTCTCTTTGAATTTTTTTTCAAACAAGCTTTCGAAATAGCTACAGACTTCAGCGCCACTACACGTCTGCATGTGGTGCAGTGGAATGTAGTCTGTAACATTTTATTGTACATTGAGCCTATTTTTACGCGCAGGGTAAAATGTAGGGCAAAAAAAATTGCTATGGTGCGGTATGGTAATTTTGACCATGACGTAGGGTATTTTACAAAAATTGGTTGACAACACTGAGTGGAAGTGCCAGCGCAAACGCTTTTGCAAAAGAGCTGTACAAGTGGTAGACATCAGGTAACAGTGCAGTGATGGCGGTTAAGAGCTTGAAAAACATGACAGTATGTGTCTCAATTTATCGGAATCCTGGACATTCGCTATATCCTCGGGGTAGAATAACAGCAAAACGTCCTAAAAAACAGATCGAAGTGTGTATTACGGCAATTCACTTGCTTAGCTAAAAAACTTGGAAGACGCTTAAGCTTTGCCTTCAAGAACAGAACGCGATAGCGCAATCGGGCCCCATGCGCATCGCCCTCTCAAAACCTAGCCCGGCTTCTATTCTCGGTGCATTCCTCAACCATACCGTAAGGAAAAGAACGACTATGCGCGTAACAGTAACCGTTTCAAACTATCCTAAAGTGTCTACTGCAAGTACAGTAGTTAACTGCCCACTACGCCATAATTATTCCGTTTGCGAATCAGAGAAGGACCCACTACGCATTGTAATGGGTGGGCCTTCGCAACACCCACTCGTTGCGCAATTCTCATGTTTTAACGCCTGGCGCGATTCTATTCTTCTACAGCGTAATATTACATGCCTTAAGGAGACTCCATCCACTACGTGACATTCAAACAGCGTTTTAGGGGCGAAGCTCCTTACGCCGTGGGTCAGTCCTTCCTCCGTTGTCGTAGCCACCTCTAGGGATGGCGATGACGATCGCAATGCCAGACAACATATGGCATCACGATATCGTCTCACATGCATATCATTTGACCACATGCAACCCAGTGATGTTCCGTGCAGGGAATTTTCCCTTTTTCAGGGAATTTCCGACAGTCATTTTGGACGAAAGGGAAAAAGGGGAATCTTCGCGATATTGCAGGGAATTTTGAGGGGTGGCGAAATTTTTTTTTATAACGATCAAAAGACTGTGGACATCAGGCTTTCGCATGTCGCAATCGTTTCTGGCGCATGTAGCGCGCCAAACCACAGCCTCTTAGGTTCGTTTTTAAAGACCATAGTCCTTAAAAACCCAGTCAATATATATTTACTGGGTTTTAAAGACCCAGTCAATATATATTCTAGTCACTTCACATTTATTTATTTTTTTTCTTTACGGTAGTTTGCAGAACCGTTCCTAATCAAGTCAATAAAATGTTAAATACCACCACAAAAGCTTGTTTTATTTCACAATATTTGGTCACCATTATTGAAAAGTTGACGTGCTTTTTGTACAAAATGTGGTGCATAAAGATACAGAGCGTCTGCTAGGCACATTAATGTACGCCACGTCACTCAGTAACAAAAAAAAACCAACAATAATAAACTTTTCTTCTTATGCAGTGGCCGTGTGCATGAGCATGTACAGCATTCCTTCGGCATCGCATACCGCTTAAAGCGAGCTCTAAGGTAGCCCCTTCGTAGTATTAAAAGCCGATCTCAGAGGCGATGCTTTGAGTTGGGCAGGAAAGAAGAGAAAGCGATGGGAAGAGCCTGTAACACGTCGAACACTATATATATATATATATATATATATATATATATATATATATATATATATATATATATAGATTATGAAGAGTCTGGCTTCGGTTGCCGTAGAACAAAATAGGAAAAATATATATACGCTTCTAAAAAACTGTTTATTGGTGACGTTTCGATCGGAGACCGATGAAGATCGGTCTCCGATCGAAACGTCACCAATAAACAGTTTTTTAGAAGCGTATATATATATATATATATATATATATATATATATATATATATATATATATATATATATATATATAAACTTTTTTTGTGCAGGGAACTATGCGGGGATTTTTGGCGATGTATGAGGGGAAAAATGCCGGAAATGGGGAATTTTCGGGCCTCGGAAAGGGAATTCTTCTATCCAGGACGGAACATCACTGATGCAACCCTGCATTTCACGGGACCACAAATACCCACTATACGCCATGACGATGACGCTGACGCAACTTGAGGCTAGATCCGATACAAGAACCATTGGCTCTGCATTTCACGGTCAAGCAGAACACTGTAGTACAATAAGGCCGTCAACCACTACTACAGTCACAAGAGTCATGGCCGAGAGCATAGAGGGGCAGCTTAGCAATGGCGTGGCAGGTGGTGTCTGTCGCCCAGGTTGACTCCAGTCCTTGATCTTGCTTGGATGTGCTTGCGGGGGGCTTAGTCCTTCCCGCGTCCCACAGCTCATGCGCGTCCCCTCCCCCTCTCTCTCTCCTCTCCAACGCTCACCCCCTTTCTCTCCTCTAGGAATCCTCTACTGTACGCAGTGGCGCCCGCGTCCTACACTCCTCCAGAGCATGCGCGTCCCCTCCACCTCTCTCTCTCCTCTCCAACGCTCACCCCCTTTCTCTCCTCTAGCAATCCTCTATTCTACGAAGCGGCGCGCGCGTCCCCTCTCTCTCCTCTCCTACGCTCACCCCCTTTCTCTCCTCTAGGGAGCGGCGTCCGCGTTCCACAGCGCATGCGCGTTCTCTCCTACGCTCCCCCCTCTCTCTCCCCTCTAGGAATCCTCTACGGAGCCATCTAAGAGCCTCTATCCCTCCACTTCACCGACCATAAAGCCGTTATAATGACACAGTGTTTGTCACTTCTTTGATGATGTACTGGACGTCACCCACTTATCATCATTCACTCCGTGGATATGCTGTGATTTTTTTTTCTCCGAACGAGTTTTAAGCAACAGCGTGGCTCTTTGGTTGAACACCTGCTGGCCATGCAGGTGCCCTTGGTTTGATTTTCAACCGTAAGGAAGTTTTTTTTATGGCGTATTTTACTTGCATCTTTGCCAATTTTCCGGTCACGGACAAGATGGCCTTTCGCTCACAACTAACGACGCCGACTCCGACACCGGAATTTCTGCGAAACGAGCTCTTTAACGCTATCGCGTGAAAATGCATGCAGTTCGAGCGTGGTGGCGTTTCGAAAATTGAAACGTCAGAGTTGTTTATTTCTTTGTTCATTTGCAAAACAGAATGTCAACACTAATAGCTGTAAATAGTAAAAGAGTGTGCGCGATTGAAGAGTCATGTGAGGTGGCATTCCCGCAGATATAGAACTGCAGCGGCATTAACAAATGTCAAGAATATACGTAGCGTAGCGAAACCTAATATAAGCGTAATATAGACCGCAATCAACAAACTACATACTACACTTACGAAGTGCAGAGAAAGACGATATCAAACCAATAAATGACTGATTGAACGCGACGATGAGCGTAAAAAAAGTTGTTGACAGGCTGGATCCACACCGTGTCGCGAGATGCGGGAGGGAGGAGTTGCAGGCATGCTGCCTGCAACTCCTCCCTGCACAGGGTATACAAGTGCCAAGGCTGGAGCTTGCTAAGTTCTACGCGGCTCTTTGGGTGGGCAACGACGCGAATCGTTTCGACCGAGAGACGAGGTAGCGGAGCGTGGAGGTAGGGCTGCGGAGGCGAGGAACTTGCTCGCTCCGACGGCGCCGATGATGACGGCTGGGCCGCCGGCGTAGCGGTGGCCTCAGCTGTGACGGTGCAGGGCACCAGGCTGCTCGCCGTAGCACTTGGGCGCGGAGGCCTGGCGACTGCAGGCAGGCAGGCACAAAGCTTTATTATTATGCGGAGGCGGCGCTCGACCCTTACGGGGGTGACACCGGTGGGCCACTCCCACAACGGGACGGGTAGGTTGAACTCCACGGCCATGTCGCGGGCCCTCTGGATGGCCCTAAGCTAGTCTCCTCTGTCGTGGCTTGTGAGAAGATAGTTCCAGTCCGCCTCCGTAGAGGGAAACTCGCTGCTCTCGCGCAACGCAGGGCATTGCCACAGCATGTGTTGTAACGGTACATTTGGGGTGGCCACAGCGCGGGCACCCCGGCTCTATGCCATCCATGTAGTTAGACAATTTAGAGGCGATGCTTACGCCTCCGTCTGTAACAGACGTAGAATGATTGACTGAGCTCTTGTTAAGTGCGGGTGCGGGAGTGGGTACTTCCGCCACTCCAACTGGTAATGTTTGCACATTTCATTAAAGGTTAAGCCATCGGTCATAACATTCTGAATGCACCGGTTCTTGTCCTGGCGACTACCAGGATTCTTCCGAGAGCTCTTCGGGGACATTTTCTGTCCTTTGACAGTGTACTCAATAGCGGTGGACAGCTCGGAGATAAGCGACGAGGCAGCAGCGGACAGCCGAATGTTCACCCCGTCGTCGATGTGCTGGCGTGCAGGCGGCCGCACTCGAGTTAAGCCTGACAGGCCTAGCGGCGAGGACTAAAGCTTTCCAAAGCTCTCCCGAGCCACCCCGAGCGTGTTTTCGCTGGAGTGGGGGGTCAAAAAAAAACCAGACAATGTGCTTCAGCCACCCGTTAAGAAATTATCCGGATAGGGCCGAAACAACCGGCATGAGGGTCGAAAATTGGCGCAGCCGAAGTGAAGTGCGACTGCTCTTGATCCGCTCCCTTTTCTTTGTACTAGTAGACAGCCGCGGTGTGTGATTGGCGGCTGTATCATGGTGCGAGATTTGTGGCCATAAGCGCACGGAGTACTTCGAAAAGCAATTGCGTAGGGCTTTAGAGTTCCAAGAGCAAGAAAAGAATAAAGAACGGAGGTACGCGGTACTATTCAAGCGCCGTATGATTCCCTTCGCCGCAGCGCCTACTGTCGGGTAAAGGGGCGCGTGGCGAATGCTAGCTACGTCATACGGCCGTTCTCGGAGGAGGGCGATTTGCATTGCACTAACGATACGCGGGCCATTCAAACATGTTTTGATTTCACACTGAGCATTTCCTTGTCAAGAAACGAGCACCACGAGGTCTCTTGAACGTTGTTTGAACAATCCAGGTCGATATATATATATATATATATATATATATATATATATATATATATATATATATATATATATATATATATATATAATCCTTCAGACTCACTTTAATCCCCCCATACAGATATTGTAATGCAAGGAAAAACCCACCGGTCAGCGTATTTAAAGACAAAGTGATAATGCGGCAAAACTTCGACTGCTGTATAAAGCAAGCTTTTGAACTGCACTGACGTTCAACTTGTACGCTCCAGATATATACGGGAAGCATACACAAGAGCGCCACCGCGATTGAAACGCTGTGTTACGCGAAGTGGTACGAAATGCTGGCAGAGCTCTTTACTTAGTTTCCGCGCTCATCTATGGCAGAATTAGTCATATGCTCGCGCATATTGCAGGGAGACTGCCCACCTCTGCAGACACACCCGCTAGCAAACGGGCTCACAAAAGTACCCAAGGACGCATCGGTGTATTGAGAGACATCAGGACTTCTCATGGGTTTTCCATATCTTTTGTTACCGCGATAGCAGCGTCGTTTTCGTTAACAGTGGCGCGCTTTAAGCTTTTCGTTCCGCCGGTTCGCGTGACCAGCAGAGGGCGGGTGTGTGCCAAGCAGCTTCTAGCATAGTACAACCATGCAAGGGCTGGGAAATGGAAGCGAGGGGAAGGAAAGAAGGAGGGGAGAGGGTAAAGCGGGTATGTGCCAAACAGCTCGTAGCATAGCATAGTCATGGATAGTACAGTACAACAAGGAGGTGGCAAAGGGAAAGCGAAGGGGAGGAGAAGTGATGTTAGGTTGAAGAGGAGGGAGGAGTGAGAGGGTAAACATGGCATAGTCTTCTGCAGTAAAACATAGCTAGGAGTGGGAAAGAGACGTGAGGATGGGCGATGTAAGGGCTCGGACGAGGCAAGAGGAAACGTCAATGATGAAAGGGATTAGAAAGTATTCGAAGAAAGAACAAAATTTAAAAGAGAGAGAGAGAGAGATAAGGAAACATGAAAAAAGACAGAAGATAGCGAAGGATGAAAGAACTCAATCTGTGTTCGCCAAGTAGTGGCGCCTCCTTGCAAGATCCGCTGTGTACTCAGATTGTGCAGGCGTGCAAAATGGCTTTAATTTTTAACTTCAGCCTTTTACCACGCAATAAACATATAATGATGTGCAAGTTCTTTGTATTAAACAGGATGCAATTTCAAGCGTTTCGCACGCTTCACTAAATATAAGTCAGTTAACCACAATCGCCTCATGAATTGAACCAGGGCCCTTCCCAGGGGCGACACTATTTTTTAGGGTGCACTGGCGTACCATTTGAAACCTATAACACCCATCATAATTGCGAATATTTCTACACATTCTATCAACATATATGGGTTCGTTTATTTCCACCAGTTATTCATAGCATGTTCTCGTCGTCTGACAGTCTCCTTAAGGAAGTCATCCTGGTGGCAGCAGCTACCGCTGACATCTGCGTACTTCCTAATACAAATCTCCTAATTATGCTTAACTTTACTAAGCCTTATTTTTCCCGAACATGTTTCATTCCGCGTATTAGTCGCAATTATCAACTTCATCTGGAATACATCCGACAAACCGTGCACACAAATCTGGTACGGAAATTTTCTCCGTCCCCTGTGCACGTTTAATTTGATATTTAAAAGAAATACAGTTTCTTAGTGCGCAGAACGTTTTAGAAAGGAGTCAGATAGGAAAGGTGCGCTCTTTCCTATCTGACTCCTTTCTAAAACGTTCTGCGCACTGGGAAACTATATTTCTTTTAAAAATGCGATACCAACCAGCTCAAGTAGCTACTCTTAATTTGATAGTCCGAAGGTCGCGGGTTCGATCCCGGCCACGGCGGTCGCATTTCGATGGAGGCGAATAGTAGAAGCCCGTGAACTGCTCGATATCAGAGCACGGTAAAGAACACCACATGGTAAAAATTTGCAGAGCTCTCCACTACGGCATCTCTCATAATCATATTGTGGTTCTGGGATGTAAAACCCCCGATATTATTATTATTATTTCCATAGTTCATCTTTTTAATGCCACATAATTGCGTACTCTGCGAGGTGAAGACTTATTCAGTGCTTCATTTCAGATTTCTTCTGGACAACAAAGAACTTATTATTGCTGGTAAAAGAGATGCTCGCGTGTTCATACCACTCTCTGGAAAAGCACACGAACTGAAGTGGTGAGTAAGAGAAAAGAAAAATACGGTTCTCCGCAAATCCTGAAGTGCCGTGTAAAAAAAGATTTTAATTCTATTCGATAAGTAAAAGAAAAAATATCGAAGTATTATGCAACGGGGACCATCCTTTGGCTTTGAGAAAATTTAACGCATTAGTTGCATTAGCATTTCCAAAAATAATATCGTAAGTAACAAAACCGCATTTAAAAATATTTCACAACTAAAGGAATGCTTAGAAAACTCTTCAGTTTAGGATGTGTGCGAGCCATTCAAATACTAATTAAAATCTGTCTACAAGAGTAACTGCAAATAATCACATTCCCAACATCCAACATCAAGGACAATTGAAGCTGGCTAATTAAGAAATATGAAATGAGTCAACTGCGCAGATTGACGCTGTTGGCTCTTTACTGCTAGATTAATTATAATACATATATGCGGATAGCAATAACAGTTACGCTAATGTTCAAGCGAATGTGCACACATGTCACCAATGCACCTAGGACGCGCGAGATCATACGTTATTCACAATTCGGACGCAGTAAACAGCAATTGTATAAGCTCAGCCGGAAAATGAAGCTTTTTGAAGACCTTTTTAGCATTGCGGTAAAATGCTAATCGCATTTTTATCGTGGCACGCTTTACATTCAGGTTTTACGACCTGGGACACCGCGTGGTTGGCGTGGAGTTCGTGGAGGAAGCAGTGCGGAGCTACTTCACCGAGAACGATCTGCCAATGGAAGAGGCTATTTGTCCCATCATTAACTGCAAAATAATTGGGGTAGGCGAAACGTTATCCCAAATATTGTGCACAAAATGGATTCGAAATTTATGATAACAGAAATATCGTAATATCTTGTTCTATAAGGAAGCGCAAAGTTCAGTTTGTGCTCCAATATGTTACAGGTTTGCATATGTACCGATGTGCAATTGAAGGCCACGTGAATTGAGGTACCTTGTTCGATTATTGATGTCGTCACCGTGTGATACGTCCTGCATACACAATATAGATACTAACATTGTATATATTATTTTTTTTTGTGAATACATTATCTTAATTATCTACTGCGTTCATGAGACTCTCTCTGTCTGTGGCTATCTCTTTATCTATATATGTAAATGCGGATACACGCATTTAACAAACCGAAACAACTTATGATTTATTAGGTAACGTTGAGGCCGGTGCACCAGCCTGCTGCAGAGTGAATACCCAATTGAAAAATCCAACAGAGTATTCTGGTGTGTTGTTTCCTAGTGGGCACCCAGCCTGCTTTTGTGTGTTCTATTGGGTTCGCCAACGTGGTGGAGTGTGTTCTGGTGGGTCAAAAGCCTGGTGTGATGTGGTCAGGTGAGAGCGCACGCCCGGTGTGTAGTGTTCTGGTGGGAAGACCGGCCACCTGGGTGTGTTGTGTATTTTCGGGAACACCAGCCTGGTGTGGTGTCTAGCTGAAACGACACCAGGCTGGTACGGTAGTATTCCATTCAACTTGACACAATTGTGTTGTACCAGTAAGAAAGCTGACTCGTTACTTTTATTCCTTTCTTGCGTAGACACCAGACCACCGGATACAAGTATTTATCTGCAGCATTTTTGACTTCAAAAGGTAAACTGCGAAGAGTATTCCTAAAACGTCTGTGGGAGCGTTGTTACCACATGTGCTTAACTATAAATACGTTGTGGTTGCATTACAGAGCCACTATAGTTTTCTCTGTGGCTCAGTCAACGCAGATGCTTACATAGTCTCGATGAATGTTTACATGTTGTAAGGGCTTCGATTGCAATGATTATATGTGTTTATAAACCACAAGGAATCCGGATGGCAGAACCTGTATGTCCTTTGCAACAAAGTGTCACATCTGATTGTGTTTGAGCAATGTGTGCACATAAAAATTGGGGGGACCCTTAAGCTTCACCTTTAAGAGTTGAACGCAATAGCGATATCCTGTCCCGAGTGCGTACTTTCAAACCGCTTAGTGCATGCTTGCTATGCACCCACTACGTGGTGTTAAGGGAATGCGCGCAGTAAAGTGTGTGCCTTTTGTAATGGGTGGCGGGCTTTAAACTACGAAGTCGTTATGATAGTCACACGTTCTGACGCCCGATGACAATGTACGCTTGTACCACGCAATATTACTGGGATATTGCATGTTATATTGCGACGCCTATATAAAGGACGCTTGCGTTTGCGAAGCATGAAAGCTATTTTCACTGCATTGCCAAGCAGAGGAAGTTATTTTCACTGCATTTCCAAGCAGAGGCATGGCTATGTGGTAGAACACCTGCTTCCCACGCGGACGACCTGGGTTCGATCCTCACTCGGACCCGGAAATTCTTTATTTTGTTTGCATCTTTCTCGATTTTTCGGTCACGGATAAGATGATAATTTTTTGCTCAACAAACGACACCGACACCGACGCCGACGCCGGAAGTTCTGCGAAACGAGCTCTTTAACGCTATCGCGTTAAAACAAGAACCTTGCAGGCTCACTACTTGCTGCAAGAGTCCTTGACGAGTTTAAGCAGCGGTCTTAGGAAACCGCATCTTCAGTTTACGTTTTGTCTGTACTCCATGTTCCGCACAGCAGGCCTAATATGTTTTCGTGAGCCCTGTACGCTTGCCTTCCACTCGCAGGGAGTGCGCTGGCGTGTTCGACATTGTTTGGGATCGGTCTGGATTTACATCCATAACAGTCGAAGACCGTGCCAGGTAAGTAATAAATACTTTGATGATACGTACATTAAAGAACAAGATAATGGTGGTTTTGTCGCAAAAAAAAAATGTGACTTGGTGCGTAGCCATGATGGGGTGTGTATGCTGGGGTATCGGTACTTTTGTTGTTGCTGTATCACGAATTCTATCACCCTCGCTAGATGCTGGTATAAATTTTCATGCTGCTTCGATAAACTTCATCTGAAAGTTGGGCGCCTGTCCTGTGCGTCTCTTGTTTGCGTATTCCTTTTAATAGCGCTCCTTCGTTCCGCGTCGTGTTTCAAAACAGCTTCAAGTGCCATGTGTTTGCACAGAAGATATAAAAGAAGGATAAGCAGCACAGCATACTGCTTAGTAACTTTATCATCAAATCACCGTAAACTTTATCGCATCAGCACTAGAAGCATTACTGGAATGCAGATTTTGTTTTCTGGCCGCGAATTTATCACTCTTAAGTACGCCAAAGACAGGCAAGAGGCGATTGCACGGCGACACTGAAAAGCACACGAAACAATTTCCAAACATAAAAACGAGCCCCGCGAAGCCCGTAGTCTATGGAGCATTGTAACGACGAATAAAAATATCTATTACTGTAATGCCCTGCCTTAAAAACTTATAGGAGGCTTGGGCTTCACCTTGACGAGTAGAACGCCATAGCGTAATCGGGCACCGTGCGCATCGCCTTGTGAATTGCTCGCCTAGCTTCAGTTTTTCGTGCGTTCCTCAACCATGCCGCAAGGAACAGCGCTAGAACAGGACGGAGATGAGAAGACACAAACACGTCTCCGTCCTGTTCCAGCGCTGTTTCTTCATTCAAAATCAGTACGTACCAACCAGCCCAATTCAAGACGCTAATGCCGCAAGGAAACGATTGACCCATTTCAAACTATCCTAGAATGCCTACTACCATTGCACTTGCGCAGTGCCCACTACGTCATGTCTCTTCTTTTTGTGAATCAGCGAAGGGCCCACTACGCGTACGCAAAGAAACATGCGAAGCTTCTCCCTTTGTTGTTGATGCTTTTGCTGTTGATGATGATTGAATATGTGCGGGCGCTATGTAGCGAGTGGGCCTTTAAAACATCCACTCTTTGCGCAAGTCACATGTTTTGACGCCTGGCGCGATTCTGCGAGTCTGCCAAGCAGCGTTAAATGTTTTCATGAGATTCCTCCCACTACATGACATTCATATAGTGTTAGTTTCCGAAACAGTTTCAAGCAATGGAATGGCTCTGTGGCAGGACACCTGCTTGCCCCGCGGAATGCCTGGGTTCTCACTCGAATCGAAGATTTTTTCTATTATTTATTTCATTTTCATGTTTCACGATTTTTCGGTAACGGACAACTCTGATTTATCGCTCACAACGAACGACGCAGACACCAACGCCGACACGGACGACGACACCGGAATTTCTGCGATACGAGCTGCTTAAGGCCGTCGCCTTAAAAATGTTGGACGGAGCCTGTCGAAGTCAAATCATCTTGCACTGATCATATATACGAAGCTCCCATCCAAAGAGCAAATATCATAACATTTTCACACTTTCTCTGCCGAAGACTTATAGTGCATAGCTCGTTTGTTTTCCCTCGTCAGCATCCAGTTACATTATCCCTTATAAACACAGTAGTGTGCCTCAGACGGTCTGTTTATGAATTTATTTTTATGTGCGTCCGTTGCGGGGTAACCATGACATGACGACCTTCGCTATTCTATTTATTTATTTTTTTCTATCGTAAGACCTGCCTTCCAGAAAGCACGCTCTGCCAAAGACTTCTAGTGAATAGCGTTTCTTAACTGATGCCACACCACTACGCCAAGCGATACTAAATAAATAAATAAATAAATAAATAAATATATGCGGCCAAGCTAATGTACGCAGTATATTGCCGCAGAAAAAAACAACGTCCGCCGCGGCGGTCGCATTTCGATGCAGGCAGAAGGCTAGAGGTTTTGTGAACTAAGCAGGGTTCATCATCAGCCTGTCTACGCCCACTGCAGGGCAAAGGCCTCTCCCATGTTTCGCCAATCAACCCGGTCCTGTGCTTTCTGCTGCCACGTTATACCTGCAAACTTCTTAATCTCATCTACCCACCTAAATTTCTGTCTCCCCCGCACGCGTTTGCCATCTCTTGGAATCCAGTCAATTACCCTTTAAGCAGTGTTAATACACGATAAAAAAGCGATAGCCATCGAAATTATCCGTAGTGCCCCCATTAGGGCGTCTGTGATAAACAAAATGTGCTTAGGGTACGCAATACCCCAGCAATTATTATTAATGAGTAGATTAGGTTTTCACGTGTCATAAGCCTGGCCCACATTTTCCTGAAAACGGGTTTCAACCACTGAATCGTAATAAATCGAGCGAAGCATCTTCACAAATACTTGACAGGGTGATTCTATGATGAATACCTACAGCAATATTAAACGTAAAGTAACATTAAAACCTAAAGTAAAATTGAAGCGGAGGCCCCTATTCATAAACTGTTTGAAAAACTCAGTTCTATTATTGCTTTGGCAAATCGAAAATATATTATGTTCAAAGCGTCAGTAGTGTCGAAAGCACTCCTAGATTGATGACAGTAGGTCGCGTGAGAGGAAATTTACATATCAGCAAAGCCGTATGGGCGAAGAAGGCAACCTTTGTATTGCATAAGGTGCACATTGAACCAACCATATCATTTATCACTTCACCTAAATTTTTATTCAGGTCCATTTGATTTTCATGGAGGGCCTGATATACATAAAAGGGCGGCTTCATCTGAGTCGTGATTAAAGCTATAGGGAGGCTACACTAGTATATGCCGATTTTATATATTTTCTTCGCAGATCAATATCAAACAGAGCTACATTGGAAAATTTGGCGATATTACCCTTTCTTACCATTTCATCATTATTTAATGCCAGATACAATGAATCTTTACTTGAATGTCACGAAACCTACGTTTCCTATTAGATATGCCGCAGTAATCAAGCATCTGCTGGCCCCAAACTTCTCGTACGGCATGTGGACGGTGGTTTACGACACGAACGGCATGGATGCCCCGATAAGTAAGTCTGCAATTTTTATCTAGTTATCTTATAGCGCCAATACTCGTTCTACTTTTGATGCCCGTAGAATGTAGTCAATAAAGATAAATTTGACGCCCTGGTGAATGCATGGATAAAAAGCCGGCAGATCCCACGCACTGTGGGAATCGGATGTAATGCGAAGCAGCCAGGAAGGAGCAAATCATGCTTTACATAATTTGCATGTCATGTTTTACATGTTACGACCGGTCATTTGTGTTCGTCATACAGTCACGTCGCGATATACCAATTTTGGTGTATGTCAAGCGAGCGAACTGGACGGAAGCGCACCATGAGCGTGGCATGTAAATGGCATTGTAGATGACATGCATGCCAAGATTTTCATGTTACCACCTGCCACTTATGTTCGTTATATAGTCATGTCACTCAATACCAAATTTGGTGTATATCAAGCTAACGAAACGGCCGCGAGTGCGCCATGAGCGTGGAATGCAAGTCATGTCGCTCATGACATGTCATGATTTACATATTACCACTTGTCATTTATGTTCGTCATACAGTCATGTCACTCAATACCAAATTTGGTGTATCTCAATCTAACGAAACGGCCGCGAGCACGCCATGAGCGTGGCATGCAAGTCATGTTCGCACATGACAAGTCATGATTTCCAGATTACCACTTGTCATTTATGTTCGTCATACAGTCATGTCACTCAATACCAAATTTGGTGTATCTCAAGCTAACGAAACGGCCGCGAGCACTCCATGAGCGTGGCATGCAAGTCATGTCGCTCATGACAAGTCATGATTTCCACATTACCACTTGTCCTTTATGTTCGTCATACAGTCACGTCACTCAATACCAAATTTGGTGTATATCAAGCTGACGAAACGGCCGTGAGCGCGCCATGAGCGTGGAATGCAAGTCATGTCGCTCATGACATGTCATGATTTCCATATTACCACTTGTCATTTATGTTCGTCATCCAGTCATCTCACTCAATACCAAATGTGGTGTATCTGAAGCTAACGAAACGGCCGCGAGCACGCCATGAGCGTGGCATGCAAGTCATGTTGCACATGACAAGTCATGATTTCCATATTACCACTTGTCATTTATGTTCGTCATACAGTCATCTCACTCAATACCAAATTTGGTGTATCTCAACCTAACGAACGGCCGCGAGCACGCCATGAGCGTGGCATGCAAGTCATGTCGCTCATGACAAGTCATGATTTCCATATTACCACTTGTCATTTATGTTCGTCATACAGTCATGTCACTCAATGCCAAATTTGGTGTATATCAAACTAACGAAACGGCCGCGAGCGCGCTATGAGCGTGGAATGCAAGTCATGTCGCTCATGAAGTCATGAATTTCATATTACCACTTGTCATTTATGTTCGTCATACAGTCATGTCACTCAATCCCATATTTGGTGTATATCAAGCTAACGAAACGGCCGCGAGCGCGCCATGAGCGTGGTATGTAAATCATACTTTTCATGACAAGTTAGTGATGATTTTCATGATATGACCAGCCATTTATGTTCGTCATACAGTCATGGTATGCCATACCGAATTTGGTACAAATCCCATTAACGATACGGCCAGCAGAGCAGAAAGTCGTAGGCGGCTAGATAGATAGATAGATAGATAGATAGATAGATAGATAGATAGATAGATAGATAGATAGATAGATAGATAGATAGATAGATAGATAGATAGATAGATAGATAGATAGATAGATAGATAGATAGATAGATAGATAGATACGCTCAAAGTCGCCGAAGTTCGCTAAGAAATGCTTCGCATTTAAAAACTGCGCTCTGCACAGAATAATCACACAAGGTTTATTGTTGCCTTCCTAGCCACAATGTTTATAGCGAGTGTTTATATGTGATTGATGAGTGAAGTTATCATGGGAGGCTAAGTCCAAATGCGCACCCTCGAAAACGTGCATATTGACCTAAATATACGGCGACGTGTCTTGAAATTTGGCAATCCGCCCCTGCTTCGCATTACGTATGAGGCTGCGCGAAGCGAAGCTCGCAAAGCAGCTCCGCGAGTGGAGGAAAATAGCTACACTGTTCGAGCACCGATTTAATAGCAACATTTTGGGAGATAAATGAGAGCCATTCGTTTGTATTCGCAATGCCCACGAACTATAGGTGGCGCGCTGTATGATTCAAGATGGCGCTCGGAGGAGGGTTACCCGTTTGTTAGAATAGGAATAGATTGGGCGTGCAGACATACGGCCCGTGCCACTGTCACCGGATGAAGACATGAGCTGCACTGAAATGTATATGCGACTAAAATACTTTCCCAAACCATGGAAACTCACCCACTAAATATTTGCTCGTTCCATCAATTCCTTCTTTGTGTCTCGTCCTGTTGCGCAGTTTTTTCTGAAGATGTTCCCGTACCAACTCGCCCAACTTTCAACCCTTGTTACTAACTATTTGCCGCGGTGTGATAGGTTATATTTCAGTTCCGTTACCGTGCATGAACGATGTTTTGAGAAATCCTGTGCGCGCTACAGAAAACTTCATGAACTAGAATTCACGTATGAACTGAGCGGCACACTGAGGTAGTATGTACCGAGCCTGCCAGAAGGATTTGCCGTAGTAGTAGGCCGCTAGCGAGTAGCGCCATCGCTGCTGCAAGTGACCGAATGTTTAACGTGGTGATGGTTTCCAAACATATTTATTACGCCGTCATCATTACTCGCGCAGTCAGGAACAGAGAGTTGCTTCTTCAACCTAACACAAGCAACTGACATCCCATTCAGTAGCGCTTGTGTCACAGCCATGCTCAGACTCTAGCCGTGCGAAATTCACTGTACTCGCATGTTCCAGGCTCGATCAGTACGATCGAAACATGATTATCGAAAAGGAGGGTTAGTGTACGGCAGTGTACGAGCAATACGCAGCTGCTCCCTTCTTCGGCTGTGCTAGCTTCCGTGTTAAAGCGTTAGCAGGAAACGAACACTTGGACATCGCGTATTTCCCTGCATCAGTGAAGACACTGGGCGCTCCGTGACACGATACATCTGATTCGTTCTTCTGGAACGCGAAGTTTTCGTGAAAATACGTGGGAACTAGCGCTTTCAATATTAGCCCACAGCGTACACATATCAGCTTCGCGAGGTTTTTTGTAGCCAGGTAGTTTAGATAATTGTGATCGTCCGACCTTTTCAGTTGTAACTCCCCTTCTTTTACTTGCATTTAGCATTCGTCAGCGTGTTTGTAGCGCATGAATCCAATAACATTTTACGCGGTTGATTGATTGATTATATTGATTAGTGGAGTTTTGTGGCGCAAGGGCCATGGATGACACCATCTCTTTTACGTCATGTTGGCGACGACACCAATGACGGCGATCACAGGGTGTACTATGGCTGTACAGAGGCCTAAAAGATTGTACGCGGGAAGTCACGCGGGCTCGCGATGTGCTCTTCCATAACTGAGCAATCTCAAATTGGCGACATTTTAAAATAGGGCCTCTATTATTTGTCAGGAAAGCGCTAATATGTGTGTGTGTGTGTGTGTGTGTGTGTGTGTGTGTGTGTGTGTGTGTGTGTGTGTGTGTGTGTGTGTGTGTGTGTTGGTTTCAAAGCGAACGCTGCGCCGATTTTGTGTGTGTGTGTGTGTGTGTGTGTGTGTGTGTGTGTGTGTGTGTGTTCGTTGATAGGTGGCACCACACTGGAAACGATTTGCTTGATGAACAGTTTGAGAGCAAAATGTTCACCGTTCTCCGCGCCCAGACCATAGAGCCCTCACGTCTCTCTAATTGTAAACATGGTGACGCGGAGTGGTCGAAGTAGTTAGGCGGAGGAAATTCTTCAGATTGCTTTCAGCAGTGATGTTCAAAGAAACCATCTTGACGACGAGGATTTTGCACTGGACGTGGAAGGCTGCAAAAGCACCGAGAGTGACAGCGACGATAAACGATCAGCTGCTAACTGACGAGGAGCGAGTTGTACTTCACGTTTCCTCGTGCGTTAATGCTTTTTTCACGCTCGTAAGTCACCCTGATTGTGTTTGTCGTATTGGAACTGGTTAGAGTGATTAAACGTGCTGTTACGGCCAGAATCCACGCCTCTCTTATAACTTCTGTACTTGACCAGTACCGAACGGCGTTGTAGTTCGACCACTCCGCGTTACAACGTTATCTGGGCGCGGAAAACATTTTGCCCTCAAACCAGTCAACAAGCGAATCGGTTGCAGTCTGCTGCCACCTTTCAACAAACGTACAAAAACAAGCGGCACAGCATTGGCCAATTTGAGATTGCTTACTTATAAAAGAGCAAATCGCGAGCCCGCGCGACTTTACGCGTAAATTGTTATGGGATTCATGCCGTACAAATGCACTGACGAATGCTATATGGAAGTACAACAAGGTGAGTTTCAACTGAATATGTCAGACCATAACATTTAACCAACCTACGTGGCTACAAAAAACCTCGCGAAGCTCTTATATGTACGCTGTGGGCTATCATTGAAAGCGCGTGTCACCATGTATTTTTTTTTCACGAAAACTTCGCGCCTCGGAAGAACGAATCAGATTTATCGTGTCACGGAGGGCCCGGTTTGTTCACTGATGCAGGAAACATGTGCAAGGTCGTAGTGTTCGTTTCTTGCTAACGCGTTAACACTAAGGCTTGCACAGCCAAACAAGGGAGTGACTGCGTAGTGCTGCCATTGTGACGTCTACTAACCCTCTTCGAGCGGACGCTCCTGAATACCGCTTGGCGGCGCGGCAGTCTATGGGCATAGCGGACACAGTTCGTAAGAATCAGATGCCTTTGAGCCCGATGAACCACCTCGGTATTTGTTGAAACACACACCAAATGAAAAATTTTCCACTCTTGTCCGGTCTGGCGCTGGATGCTGAAACGACCTAATGACGCACTTCATGATAGGCGAACATTTTTCTCATATCGGTGAAGTTCATTGGTGTGAAATCCGCTGACTTATAAAACACTATACGCAACTTCGTACACATGTCGTGATCTTGTGCGAGTGGAGCACGCTTCAGCAAATCTCACGCCTGGCTCGACTGAACAATTCAGGCGGCGCCACAAAGCCACGCCTGCAAGCACCACCACTATGCGAATGGTTGCACTGCCGCTTCGCAGAACGACGCCGCGGGCTCATGAGACTACTTTCGCAGTGCTGCCACATAAACGACAACGTTAGAGTTGTGGGGCGTGAAGTGTGGGATCTCGCGTTAATATCATCGCTACGTCGCTTGCAGTTTCTCTCCTTCTTCACGCACAGAATTCACATACGTTGCAGCGGCGTCGTTACCACATTGCAGCAGGCTAATCACCGCGTGATTACGGTACCTTGACACCACGAAAGTCGCCGTGTTGACTGCCAGTACATTAAGAACCTCAAGCTATCAGTAGCGGCTCGCTTTCTTTTGAGCGTACGGTCACCTCTTGGTAACTTGTACAGGTGCCTCTGTACAAATTGGATACTTGGAAAACCAGCGCCATGACGACGGAAATACGAGAGGAGGACACATGACCAGTGCTCCTTCTCGTCTTGTGTCTCCGTTTCGCGCCGGTTTTTCCAAGTATGCATAGTTTCCAACACGCCTACATTTCTACCTTTTCGCTGCACTAAGTTTCGAAACGACGTCAACCGTGAAAGATGTTAAACTTCGGTAATGATGACACAGTTACTAATTGCACAGTTGGCAAAAGTAGGCAAACGCCGTGCATTCGGGTTCCACGGCTTCACAGCAACTGCTGATTTCATAAATAGTTCGTGCACCGCCCTTACCATGTAGGTCTTTTGTATTCTACTTGAAAACGCCTGTAACGTGCTGGAGACCAGCAATCTACTGACCAGTAACCTGCTGGCGAATATCCAGTTACCAAATGTCGTTGTCGGCACTACACTAAACGAATGCGGTTGAGGAATAGGCAAGGATGGTTTTCAGAGCTAGGATTACTGTGATCAAACGCCTTTCACCGTAAGCACAAAATATCAGAGACATTAAAGATAGAAAAAAAATCGATTTTTTCACGTATTAGTAAATTATTTCCCAACTCCAAGATCGTTACGCTTTCCGTGAGCAGGCACTCGGTAAGCGAGTAAACGCGCCAAAATGAAATGGAGGTGGCGAGGCCACCTTGAAGTTCACGCACCAAACGCCGTCACGTCGTGGATATTGACGACTACCCAGTAAAAATGAATTACATCGTATTTTGAACAGGCCATAGACATAACATACCAATTTTAAGGAAATATCATTGAGCCAATGTCGACAAAATAAGAAGAAGACCATTCGAAATTTTCACGTCGCGCGCGGAGCTTTCCGATTAATATTTAAACGTGAAACAGTGACCTTAATTCCTTGCTCTAACCCACCACAGTGGTCTAGTGGTTATGGTGCTCGAGCGCTGATTCCAACGTTGCAAGATTGAGTGCCAGCCGCGGCGGCCGCATTCCCGCGGGGGGCGAAATGCTCGAAGCACGTGTATTTGGATATAGGTGCACGTTAGGACACCCGAAGTGGTCGAAGTTTCCGGAGCCCTACACTGCGGCGTCCCTTATATTCATATCGTGGTTCTGGACGTAAGCCAAGAACAATTATTATTGATCTCGTCCTCTATTTGTAAACATGTGACGGTGAAATTAACATCAGAATTCACAGAGTAGAATTTCCCCATCTAAACCTATCCATACTTTCACTTTAGCGTCCTTAACAACTTATCGTGCAAGCTCACCATGTTCCAAAAATGCACCTCGCAAGCTTGTTGTAATGTGTCATATGTTTATTTTGCAGAGGGGCCGATGAGCGCTGGGGAGTCTGCCCTCCGGGAGCATTTCGGTAATGACATAATTTAAACCAACTAGCCCGACTCGGTGCTCTACTTCAATATGAATACTACGGTGCATATTTTATAGATGTGAATGGACTTTGTTATTTCCGAGCTTTCTTTCGTGCCACAATGATGATGAGAAGGTTTAGGAATCCAGGGCTTCTTAGATTCGGAAAACGGAACTGAATTCCGTTTTTCTGCCGTTACGCTGCAAGAACGGTACAGCTTTTGAAGCTTCACTTTCAGCCGCTTCCGAGTTAAATTATAGCACCAGTTATTTGCTGGTTATCTAATAATAATTGATTAAAAAGCTAAAGCTTTTTGGCATACCGCTCCCATCCTACATACTTATTGATTTTCTTTTACGGAAGGCGGGGAGAAGCCATGTAAGGTGTCAGCTTTACAGTAGGATGAGTGGTTACGATTAAGAGCAGAACATTGAAATTATATACTAGTGGGCAAGAGAACCGTCTCAGGCATTCGTCTCGGAATTCTGTAAAGTAACTGACACATGGCTAAAACACTCGTGTCCTTGTTACTCTCGACGTGAAAGGCGTCAACATTTTATCGTAGTAATTGATCAGCACGTGGGAAAATTCTTTTGCGTTTTGCTGTTGCGGCTACTCACATGTGCAAAATTACCTTCTAGAGCTTTTACATAGTAGCGCTGACGTCGAACTCTGCGGATATCAAGATTGTAAATGCTTTGTGTGAAATATTGAATCGGCCATGTGGGTTCTTATAAGCCTAGTTATATACATGCTTCCACGCAGCATTTCACCAAACTCTAGCTTTCTCTCCATAGTGCTTATGCCCTTTAAGCCAATATCCATTGGTTGAAAGCTTGATTCACTCCATTGTCGCACCCATGAAGCAAACAGGACTGGTGTGCTCACAGCCTCCACTTCTTTCACTGACATATATTGCAAAACGCATTGAAAAAAAAAAAACTACGCTGTACCGCATTTGTTGCAGGAGATGTCGCAGCCAAGATTGAACTGGTGGATAGCGAGGTCCACCAGCGGGAACACTTCGCGCCAGGCTACGGACCGTTCACTTCCTGCCTTTGGCACATGACGCCTGAATCCTCTTGAAGGCTTCCAATTCATTTACGCTTGAACGGCGACATTTCCAGGACTATAGCCTGTGCTCCGTATACATTGTGCAGGAGTATATTTGTTCTTTCTGTTTGCTTATGTGATCAATATAACCTCTATCTTCGTGCAATAAAGCTCTTTCGGTGAGACTGTCCGCCTCACTATTATCACTTGGTTTTGATGGCGCTGAACCCAGCAGTCGAATCGGTACGATTGAACTACTTATTGGGCGAACTTGTGCCTTGCAAAGACAGGAACTCACAGTACAGCAACAGCAGCGACCGCGATCGTGTGCTATACAGTGATCGTACAACTATAGAGCGAGCCAGCAAAACATGGCGGATCGACAGCAGGGGCCACGTGTCCCAACCCCTGGCTACGCCACTGCTCCGCAGTGCGCCACGGTAGTGGGCGCGGCTGCGCATCAAAGGGCCCACAGAATATACTTCGCGTAGTCTGCTGCAGCGCCGGAGCTCGCTGCTCCGTAGCAGCCACCATAACCCTGGCACCGTTCTTGCTTTTCTGTAGTTGAGCAAGAATGGTACGATCGTGTGCGTCCTCGCCATTTCGATGAGATGCGCCGCCGCGCAGGATGCACTTTCGCTCCAGCGGAGCGCTCCAAACTTAACAGTTCCGTGCAATCTTATGGCGAACTATAGTGCACGACAGTTTACACTCTCTCTGCGTCCAAGCGAGGGTACTAAGACGTTCATCACGATCCAGTGGCGTAGCCAGGGGGTGGCACACCGGGCACGTGCCCTCCCCCCCCCCCCCCCGAAATTTTTTAGGGGCGAAGCTCCTTAGGGTGTGGGTCTGTCCCTCCTCTGTAGTTGTTGTAGTAGTAGTTGTAGTTGTAGTAGGTAGGTAGGTAGGAGGTAGACACGTATAGTGGAATGTACCCACTCCACGTGATAAAGATGACGATGACGCAGTATAGTGGAATGTACCCACTTCACGTGATAACGATGAAGTATAAGCGCGTTCCAGTATAGTGGAATGTACCCACTACACGTGATAACGATGAAGTATAAGCGCGTTCCAATATAGTGGAATGTACCCACTACACGTGATAACGATGACGCTGATGACCATGAAGTATAAGCGCGTTCCTCTGTAGTAGTAGTTGTTGTAGTCGGTAGGTAGCCACGTATAGTGGAATGTACCCACTCCACGTGATAAAGATGACGATGACGCAGTATAGTGAAATGTACCCACTACACGTGATAACGATGAAGTATAAGCGCGTTCCAGTATAGTGGAATGTACCCACTACACGTGATAACGATGACGCTGATGACCATGAAGTATAAGCGCGTTCCGGACCACACATTCTCTTTCTGCCATGGATGAAAACGATCGAGCTTCGCCCACTCATCATCATTCACTTCGTGGATATGGCGTGATTTTTTTTCGCCATGGCATACAGAGCGAAAATTGACCATTTCAATGAGGTGCCACCCCCGAAATCAAGAAGGTGCCCCCCCCTCCCCCCCCCCCCCCCGAAAAAAATTTCTGGCTACGCCTTTGTCACGATCTGCCTCTAAGAGAGTACCCCTGTCTTGCCACCCTCCACGAGGCGCAGCTCATTCTCCTTTCTACCGAGCCCCCCCTCCCCCCCCCCCCTTTCCTACCACCACACCGCAAGGCCATGTGACCCAGCAGGAACCTACGGAAGTACCAGTTGTGCACTCTGCGTGAGGACGAGAGACATTCCACGGACATCGCTAGTCCCAAAAGAGCCCCGCTGTTTTTAACAGCGGAGCAGATTTGTAGAGCAGACAAGTATGCGTGTGAATATGTTGGCGCATCGCCAAGTATTCCACTTCGCGCATCACTTGTCGCAAATGAAAATCGCTACAGTTACCAACAAGTTTTCCGCATGCGGCCTTGTGCATGTGCCATACTACTCCATGTTGACTCTGACATCCCAAAATATTTTGATTAATGTTCAAGTTCAGTTCACAAAAGCCTTGCAGCACACGGCTTAATGATATTGTCACGTGGCCGTGACGGTGAAGGCAGCGACACGCAGCCAGTAGAAATTAAACGCTGTATTGGGCGAACTTGCAAATAGCAAGAGAAACAATACTCAAACTGCAGCTAAAGCGGCAAGCACTGACGTCGGTAGTCGGTAGTATGATCAGCAATGAAGCGCGTCGGCATTGAAACATAAGGCATCGAATATTCCAACGTTATCGTTGGTGGCTGACTTAGTTCCACAGTGAACTCTATTGTTGGAGCTGGGCGAAAAGTCTTATTGGAAGATTCTAAAATAATCGAGAATATTCCCATACATACAGGCGCTGTTCGCGCTCGACAGTGGCTACAAGTGTAGTGGGCCGCTTACATAAAAAAAAAGTCACAGTTTCGCCACTAGGGCGAAGCAATGAATGCGATAGCAAGAAATTAGTTTGTCACACGAAGAACGACAAGCAGCTCGATACTTGCAACGCGCCGCCGCAGCACAAAGAAGGACGCTCGAAAAGGACGCATAGGTGTACACAGGACAAGCGTGAACTAACAACTATCGCAGTTGTTACGTGTTTGTATTTGAGCAACACGCTGCGAGTGTCCACAATGCAGAAGCCGACGCTGTTGTTGCCTCTGACATGGCTCCTACCCACTCAGGGGGGATTGGCCAAGGATTGATTATATGATTATATGACTTGTCAACGCTGTTTGATACTTTTTTCTTTTAAACTGCGGCACGTGGAATAACCCCTCTGCGTCTCCTGCCACGCGGTGGCGTCTGACGCCACGTGTGCCCGGTGTTCTTTTTTTTCCTTCTACATCATGAGTGGTACAGAAGGGAGCCACTTTTTCGTGCACGTTTCAAGGGCAGTTTTGAATTTGAAAGAAACTGTAAAAGCGTTGCGTGATAGAAAACACGCTCAAGATGTTCCGAGATCTGCATACCGCGAGCGGCAAATGGTGCATATGAATAGCT